>MU675797.1:1928-28509 GCA_026770625.1 Nicotiana glauca
TGGAATTTTTTGGTATGTTAAAAATAAAGTCATGCCTCTGAATTTATAGGCAATTATTGGAAGAGGTGTGATGTTTGTTCTGGAAAAGATGCCTTTTCAGAAGTTTATGCCGCCTGTCGCGGTCCTACCGCGGTTACGCCAGGACCGCGGCCAGAGTGACCCTCTGAATCTGCAGCAGGGTTCTGCTGCGGTCCTACCGCGGTTACGCCAGGACCGCGGCCAGACTATCCTTCTGAATCTTCAGCAGTGATCTGCATTTAATTAATTATTAAATAATTAATTAAATAAATTTTGTCCAAAAAATAATCTTATCGATCATTTGACAAATCCGAATCCAAATCCGAATCCGAATCCGAATCCGAATCCGAATCCGAATCTGAAGCCGAAGCCGAAGCTGAAGCCGAAGCCGAGCCGAGCGAGCGACGACGACGGCGCGAGGGTTCATTCTCTTCAACTCCTTTTAAGAGCTTTAAGAAGTGATTCTATATATAAGCACACAAATGTAGTTGTCCCTCACCAATGAGGGGACAAAGTGCAAGTCAAAAGTTCACTTCATTCAAATTTTTATTTCCCTCCATTTTATTTCCCACCATTTCCAATTCACACTCTTAGACTTTAAAGCCCAATACCTTAAAATTCCAACATTTTTTGCCTTTTACGGAATTGTATCTAGATTAGGATTCCCCTATATAAAGGGAGTCTAATAATTTATTGAACACATTGTAACACGTATTCCAAAGCTATTTTCACTGTTATTAAAAGATCTTTTTCTTGTTCATCAGTACTGGCCATTGTAAGCCCGTGTCGAGGGTGAATATTTCTTTAAGGTTGGAATCATCCTCCTCGCGTGGTTTGAATTTACTATATCATTGTTTATTCAATCTAACTCAATTTATCGTTTTATATCAAATTAATCCGCTTATCCTTTAATCCACTTATAAATTTAATTGTTATCCAATTTTGAGGGTGAACAAGTAATTACAAATTATGATAAGAATATATATCAATTAACCATGATTAAGCAATAAATGTGTGAAGACTTATCTTGCATTAGTGATAATGACTTATCTTGCATTACTAGTAAAATCCAAATATCAAAGTAAGGAAAAAGTGTAATTTTCTTTCCGTCTGAATTCTGAAATAAAATGTGAAGGTGCTACCTAGAATTTGACTGGGAAACCAGCAGCACTCACTTGTGCATCTTTCGGCAAAGAAGTGCAAACGTAAAGGTGATATTTATGATATTTGCATTAGATACGAATCGGATACTTCTAGTTATGCACTGGTAAAAAGTATCAACATACAAAGTAAAAATAATACTCACATTTTCATTGCTTTGAACATGAGATATAAGATACTCCAACTAGATTACAAAGTCAAGGCAAGACTAATTACTTCATTAGCCTTTACTATAGATTTTGTTTGCTGAATCTTGTTTTCATCTTACCTAAAATTCAAACACTCCAACCCAAAATTCACGGTAGTAGAAGCAGATAAGGCTCATACTTTGGCATTGGCAATGATTCTGATTCTTTGTATGACTATCATCATAAGGCATCGGACACCCAAATGTGAGGCAGTTGAAGAACGGTAGGCGGTAGCTCCAGGAAAAGCTAAGAAGCAACAAGCTAGCATTCACCACATACCAAAATCGTAAAAAGAAAAATGATAATTATTCATTCAGGATTTCTTTGTGCTCTCAAATTTGGGATTTCGTTCTCTGTTGTCTGAACTGTTGCGGCAATTCCACGTGTTTCCCACCATATATCTTCTCTGGTTCACTCTTTTTTCACACCCTTTTGTCAAAATTGGACACTGCCATAGCGGGAATTGTCATCCCCATACTCTTGTTTCTTTCTTATGAACGTTACTTAGTGGTTTTGGCAACTCGGCCTTGTATCATATGCACTAATTTTCAATGGTCATCAATCATCATTGATTAATTGTGTGGCAGCTTTGATTCCCACCGTATCTTTCAAGATCTACTTGATATTCTTCTCACACAACTCTGCCACACCATTCCAAACAGACTTCTGGTACTATCTCAAAAGTATAACAAATACTGTCTTAGTGCACTTGAGGGGTGGCTCTGCGGTCAATAAAGTGGAATACAAACCATTAGAGACCAGAGTTCAACTTCTAATAAAAAACAAAAAAAATTAAGGGAGAATTATATCTCCTGTCACTTGGCCAACAACCTATCAGAAAATGGTCCATGTTTGAAGCCCTTGCACAGTATAACTCAAGTTATACATAACTTGAAAATTACTTTTCACAATGTAGCCCACCTCTTTTTTCTTCGTTTCCCTTATTTTTTCGTTTTCTTTTTCTTCTCATGTCAGCCTTTGCACCACAAAATTTCTCTACTATTGTTATTCTCCTTCAATTCTTTTCCAGATTTCAATGGTTAACTAAGGATTTGAAAAATAAAAGTCACCATTACAGGTGGTTCGAAGATTCGATTTCGAAATTGAGTTTTCCAATTTGTTAGTTGTTTGGAATGAGTGTTGTCCCAATTGATTGGAATCATCAAGATGAGTTCAAAACTTAAATTTGAAGTGATTTGGAGTAGATTTAGGCTATATTTGAGTTAAATTTCAGAGGATGCCCAAGAAAGAAGAAGAACACTTTAAGCTCCATTGATAGGGCTCATTTGTGTAATACTGTATAATATTATATGAATAATGTATAATAGTGTATAAACACCACTTATACACTATTATATACAAGGTTGATATATTATTTACAAGTATTTGGTAAATTGCTCGCATTTTCTTCTTCTTCTCTCATTCTTCTTATACACCTATATACATAATGTATCAAGAATATTTTCACTATGTGATTATACATCTTTATAAACTTTTATACAATTATACACATAATGTACCTCTTTGTATAAAAGTGTATAAACATCTCTAACGAAATTTTTGTACGATTTTCACTTACAATTCTTGTATAAAACTAGTCCAAATCTCCAGCAAAGAACATCAAACTTTGTATACAGCCTACTTAGACTATTTCTAAAAAGTTCAAATAATTCCCACTTCAAATTTCTCACAAAATCATAATCGAAATTTAACAAGATTAGCACTAAAGGAGATGAGATTTTAGGTTTTTCGCGTATGTTTTTGCATTTTGTAATTGTGATAGGTATGTATAAACCTGAAGATATACAAAATTCCAAAAAAAAAAATTGGAGAAGTATTGGTTATGGAAGAAGGCACTAATGAGTGTTGACTGAATGGGGAACTGATTTTTGTTTTCAGTTTTGTTTGCATATGATTATTTTTTTATTAATTAAATTAAATATTTATGGATGAAAAATGAGGAGAGAGCAACAATAGGGATAGGTAGGAATAAATGAGGTTGTTATAATTAGAGGGAATGGTAAAAGAAAAGATTTTATTGATATTTGATTACACATTTGCAAACTTGTAACTGGGCTAAAATAGTGGAAGATCGACTTATAAAGTGCATTATTATTTAATTTTATAAAAAATTAATGATTTCTTTTCATCTATCTTGACCTTGGTAGAGAGAAGTAAGTATATGTGCCGGAGAGTATTGACAATTGAAATAGTCAAAATGCATAAAAACTGGTGTCACCATAATTTAAAAAAATCGAAGCAGGTTGGAAGAGGATGCACGGAGCCCTTTTTCCTTTCTAACCCCAGAGCTGCATGGATGCTAGACTCAAAAAGTTGACCCGTATTAATCTGCACTTTAGTCAATCTGAACTACCAATTTGACTTTAGACAAGAAACAAAAACATGAGACTGAAACTTCAGTTACATTCTACGTTCATGGGCATAGACTAGTTGCACCTAAAGTGGCATTTTTATTTTATTTTATGAAGTTACCCAGACAGCTGTCTGGATTGTGTTGTATTCAAAAAAACGTAAGAAGGGGGCTAGATTTTACCTCAGAAAATACAACAACAGTGATGCAATCACCCCAAGAGAAGGACAGGAGGTTCATATATATATACACCCTCTTCCCTCAAGCAAAAAATAAAATTAACTAACAAAGAAATTCGACTTTTCATACTTTGTTTTTATACTAGGAAGTTGCCATTTATCAAGTAGGAAAGGTCCTTTTGCATTGTTGGGCATTTGAAAAGAATGAAACACCCTTCTATAATTGGTGGTGGTAGCCAATTTAGCAAGACAATCCGCTACTTGGTTACCTTCTCTGAAGTAATGTCTGACAGTAGCTCTGGACTGTTTAACTATGAAGGAAGTTTTGTCTATCACCTTTTTTATCATCACATTATTTGTATCTCTCTCTGCCAACATATCAACAATGATCTTTGAGTCCAGTTCGATAGAAAAATTAGTGTATCCATTTTGATTACACCATTTCCCTCCAAACACTGCTGCCTTAGTTTCTGCCATGGTATTATTCTTACAACTGACTGAGATAGAAAATGTCATAGTCAGATCCCCTTGATTGTCCTTGACCACCCCTCCAATGCATGCCTTGCCATTTTCATTGCAGAAACTACCATCCGTATTAATTTTGATAGTGCCGGGTAGAGGAAATTCCCATATAACTTGTATCTATTTTTTGGGGTGGTCTGAGTCTCTCAATTTTGTCACATAATAGGGGCCATTTTAGTTGAGTATAATCACCAGGGACAGTGTTACGATGGCAGTTTTCAAGGTCCAAATGATTTGGTGTCTCATAGTGCTTAGCTAAAACTTCTTCTGTTTTCCATATCTGCAGCATTCCTTTGTTTTCAGATTTCCCAACATATGATCGTGGGAGCAATTTGAAGAATTTGATTGTGCACTTTATTATTAGTAATTGTCTCTCACCATCTCTTAAAGATAGCAATAACAGGTTCCTGTTGGTGTTTAATTCCAAGGGCATTTCCAATATTATTCCATATGAAGTTAGCATATTCACGCCTATTGAAGACATGTTGCACTGTTTCAACCTGCGCAAAGAAGAAACAAAAACATCTGAAAATAATGTTAGTACCAAATCTGCAAATAACATCATCAAATGGCAGTCTATTTTTGAAAATTCTCCAAGTAATAAATGACATTTTTAATAGGATAGACTTATGCCCGATTTCGTTTATGAAATCTGTAGATATGTGATTTTTGACCCTCCCCCAGATTTTACATATTTTAGCACTTAAATACTTATTTTAGGCCTAATATAGTTATTTCAACTAATTTTGACTCTTTTACATTATTTTTATCATAAAATTACAAAAATAGTTCCATATTTCTCTATTTAATTCACGCATTAAGTATTTTAGAAGGATATATTACATTGAACCTATTTTACTTTAACATAATCTTTGAAAATACCAAATATAGTTTCATATTTTATATATAATTTAGTTTAATTAATTAGATAGATTTTTGCAATATGTAGTATATTTAGTTTATATTAAAAGGTATGTAGCTAAGGTTTGTAAATTTTTCTTTTAGTCCAATTTAAGACCCAAATATGAAGCCCAATACCCAATACCCAATACCCAATACAACTAACCTTCCTTAACGCTTAAAACCCTTCAGCATAACAATACAAGGCGGGAAAAAAAAATACACAGCTGTGGCCTTCTTCTTCATGAAGATGAGAACCAAAAAACACGGTTGAACCCTAGCAGAACCCTAGACCACAACCACCAACAACTCACCACCAGCCGCCACCTAAAACCCGATCTCACCTTCAACCTACACCATAAAAATCGCCAACCTCCCTTCACTCAACAGTCCGCCGCCAGCCATACTCTCTCCTCAAATCTGCCGCTGACCCCTTTCTGCTTCTTCTTCAGAACCTGACCAACACACGAGAAAAAACTCGATAGAAACTCCTTCACCATAGAAACGACCCACAACATCAACGAACAGATCCATCAGTGATTGCCCACTCCCTTTCTCGCAGCAGCAACCAGCAAACACCCCTAAGCACACTCCAACAATAACAACCGCCTCCCCTTTTTCTTCTTCACACCTTCAGAAATGACCTACTTCATCAGCATTCCCCTCACTTCCAAATATTCAGCCGCCCACGACCAGACGTCTACTACTCATGACAAAAGCGAGAGGCAAATTCCTAGTAAAGAAAAAGAGAGGAACGAAATACAGGCAGAGATCAATTGATATTTAGAGTTTGATTCGAGGTGTTTTCGGGCGTCGATTTCTGTTCGAGTTTTCGGTGCCATTCGAATTTTCATCCGCCGGTTCTATTTGTTTGCCATGAGGTTCAACACATTTCTAAAGAGATTTTTAATAGCTTCAAATGATCCACTCTAATCCTTTTATTATTTCTTATGTGGTGATATTTGCCGTGTTATCGTGATATTTTCTTGCTGGGAATTGACTGAAATTAATTGTTCATCATAGTTCTATTGATTTTGATTATTTAGTACTGCATTCTCGATGAGGCCTTAAGCCATGACTCAGAGGCTAAAATGGAATGAATGGGATATTAATTTTGTTAAAAAGCATAGGGTAATGCCAATTGGTTAAGCGGGTGGTGGTCAATGATATTTAATTGGAATCAGACTTTGACCATGAATGGACCTTGCATGCCAATTAGTTTTTAATTGTTTTACTAATTATTTTACTACTAGTAGCACGTTTTAGGCCGACCACACTTGGATAGGCAAGCTTTAGGATTTTATTAGTTTCGAGGCGAAAGGTCTTTCCCTTAGTTAAATTTATCCGGAAAATACCTCGAAGGATTTATATATATTTTATTCCGGGATATGCCCCGTAGTATTTGTATTCGGAGTCCGAAAATAGAACTTGTAGTATTTTTGTTTTATTTTTTTAATTTTTCTTTTACTTTTATTTAGGCGGGGACGACCTCGTGCCTCTTGTGTGTTTATTTTTCTTTTTCTGTGTTTTGTACCTCAATTGAATGTTCTAAGAGCCAACTAGATCGAGTACGCAACCGTGATTTTTACGAGACTTAGGGAGTGCCTAACACTTTTTCCCCGAGTCAAATGAACCCCCTTACCTGAATCTCTGGTGTAGACTTAGTTTTGGAGTCTTAAGTGTTTTGGAAGGAAAAAATTATTTTTAAAAAAACGGTGACCTGACACACCAAAATCAAATGTCAGGTGGAGACTTTGAGTTAATCCTCTTGAATATAAATTATTTTGTCACTTTCATAATTGAAAACCCTCTCAAGCTCCACAAATTTTTTTAATTAATTTTAATAGGGTTTAGTGAGGTTTGTAAAAAAAAAGGGTGTGACATATCTGGCGACTCTGCTGGGGAGTTGCATGTTCGAGCTGGTACTTGATCTTGTTTGCTTTTAGGATATTCGGTTGAGGTGTTTGTCTTCTTTATTTGCTTTGTTTGTCTTATTTCCTTGTTTTGTTGGTTATTTGTTTATCGCTTTTCTTAATGTGTTACTGCTTTACAGACCGTCATCATTTGCATAACCATGGGTCTTCTTTCTGTAACAAGTCTCGGAGTGTGCGTAGCATACATGAACTCTTCGTTGAGTCACCCTTATTTTAGGACGGGGGCCGTCGGACGTATGGAGTGGGTGGAAAGCTTGAGCAGCCACCATCGACCATACGCTCCCCCGAATTGCTTTGTTAGTGAACCCTAAACTTAGGTCAGCATTTAGGTCATTCTTATTTTTATCATATCATTTAAACCTAACAGGGCTCGGTCCTAAGCACAGTGTCCTTTCGCAGGAGGCCTATCCAAATTATATCAAAAATGGGCCCGTGGCACAAAATTACATTTAATCATCTTATGTGCTAAATGTTGCATCTGCAAGGGTAGAAAGGTCATTTGGCGGATCGATGCTTTGGAAACAAGGGTGAAAAATGAAGCAAGTAGGGCCCAATTATATTTTTCTTTCACAACTTTTTCAAGAAAAACCAAAAAAATTGAAAATGAAAAATCCAAAAAGAAAAGAGATTTTGCACTTTACCATCATTTTACAAAAAATCAAAAAAAAAATCCAATTTTTTTTTTACATTTTCCATCATATTTCAAAAAGACAAAAAATATATTTTTCCAAATTAGTGTTATTTTTTAAGCTTTCTCCCATGTCCAATCTTCCCGAACTTATGCGAACCTGATTCCCGTCTTTCGGGGCGGAAATCGTAGGCAACCCACATAGGGTCCGGTCTTCCTAGTAACTTTTAGGTTCTTGGCTTTGCGGGGTCTTAGCCAAATCTTGCATGTCTAGCCAATTTTGGCCACATCGGTCATTCTTGCAAAATGGGATCATTTTTGCAAAAGTGGTTCAATTACTCATGTCCTAGGATCTTGAGTCCACAACTAGGTGTCATATTACTTTAAGGTGCTTCCTTTTTGAGTTTTCATCTCTAGCCACTTCTGGCCATATCGGTCGTTTTGCAAAATGGGTCTTTTCTGCAAATTAATTTTAGGCCGTGATTATTGAGAGTTTGAATCCTTATAAGCCTTAGGGAGGTATGTCCATGTCTTTGAGGTCATCTTTGTTGAGTTTGCGCTAATAACCACATTTTGTCTACGTAAGTCATTTTACAAAAATAGCCTTAATCATGTCTTGCATGTGTCCAATAGAAGGTGTCGTGGCGTCATATGTGTCTTGAGTCACTAACTCTATTTGATCTTATTTTTCCCATTCAGGTATGGAGCAATTTGCTAGAGTTTGAGCATGACAAATATCCCAGGACCATTCTAGTCAAGACCATTGCATGCACGAGCTGCTTGAGGAAACTTTTTATTTTTTTAGTCTATCTTATGTTGTCTTTTAATTAGTCTTGTACAGTAGTATGGAGTCTGTCAGTCTAGTTAAGATTGTCGAGTATTTTGTTATAGTATTTCCTGTTTTTGTATTTGAAAAACCAAAAAAATTATAAATGAAAAATCCAAAAAGATTTTTATTTTTAGTTTATTTGTCCATTATTTTTTCCAGAACTACGCTTGATCTGATTCATGAGGGGCATGATATGAAGGCAACCTATATAGGGTTCGATCGAATTATATTAAAAAATAAGAGAAAGAAGGAAAAGTTGTGGGATGAGAGGAATGAGAGGAAAGAAAATAGTGACGATTGAAAAGAAAAGAGAGGAAGGAAAATGAGCAAGCCAAGAAGTGCTAGAAAAGAAAGAAAAGAGAAGATTGAAATGAACAAATTAGGATGATGTCAAATGACCTTGTGACCCTCGAAGTCATTCTAGAACTGTTAATTGTTGCTAGGGGCATTACACGTAATGTGATATTTCTATATGATAAATGTCCTAACGCTAATGTGTTGGCTTTGTTTTGCTCCTCTTTGTTACTTTCATTATAATAGAAGGTGGTTAGTTTGTGTCACTTGGTAATTTATCCATACAAATCACGGTCAAAGAGTAATGTAGCCATGACTAACAACGACTAGGACACAGGGGTTGTACACCCACCAAGGGAGATTCCAGAATCAGAATCGGAACTAAAAGAGGAGGTTCAAAGGTTGAAACAACAGATGATAGAAATGTATCAGTCTTGGATCAGGGGGCATCCTCCACCTTCACTCCCCACTAACTACACTGAAAACTCTAAAACTATCCCACCACTATCGCAAGCCCAGGTTCTCACTGCTGCTGATATCTCTCCACAATCTTTTCACACTCCACCCCTCAAAAGCACATCACATCCCGCTCCTTTGACCACTCATGTTTTTGTAGCTCCTCCACCAACTACTCTTCCTCGATCCTCCAGCGAGACTGTGTTAAAAGTTCCCGATGTCCAACACTATGCTCCAAAACCAATTTTCAAAGTCCCAGTTCCATACTCTTACGCTCCTCATTTTGAGCCTCCCGTTGAAACTACAATGCCTGCTGAGACAGTGGAGCACAATATCGTTGATATTTCCCTTCAACATGCCCCAGGCTTCACCCTTACAACTCCTACCCCGGCACTTCGTCCCAAATTTTCCATACCCCACCAGCCAAAACAACCCCATACCCTACTCAAGTTTAGGAAGCCAAATTTACCTGGGTCAGCACACTTTGTGGGGAAGATGCGTGGTGACCTGGAATATGAGAATCCTCTTGGGAAATTGATGGCCGAAGTTAATAATATGGAAATTTGTGAAGGTCCTTGTAATTTTGATGTGCAACCCAGTGACTATGATGTCGAGGTTTGTAATTCGAAAGACATTCCTTTCTTGGCTAGCAAGGGAGGAGTTTTGGTAGTTTATTTTGTTGTTATTTTTGTCTGTCCGGGTTATTTCAGGGTTGTAATTCGGATATTATCTTGTTGTCACGATCCATTTTTCATAATAGGTCATGATGGCGCCCGACACCCTTTATCAGGCCAGCCAACGCGGAAGTATAATTAAATTCTCATTTTTTACCTTTGCCAAAAACTATTATAATAGATTTTCCCAATTTAAAGTTATAAACCAGTAAAGACCAATAATGTAAAGACAGTTATACAATCCAAAATAACGTCTACCACTGTGTGTGCCAGAACCTGGTGTCACAAGCTACGGGCAACTAGTAGAATATACACAAAAGAATAATACCCTATCCTACTATCTGAATCAGGATAGACAGAAACAACAAAAAAATACAAGGGAGACTTCTTCGGCTGCGGATCGGCAACAAGGGAATGCAGCTCACCGTAGAAGTCCCAGATGCGCTCACTGATATGCACCAGAATGATGTCCGGATCCACCTACCTCAAATCCTGTACATTTAAGTACAGAAGTGTAGCATGAGTACATAAACAACATGTACCCAGTAAGTATCCCGTCTAATCTCGAAGAAGTAGAGACGAGAGGTCGACTCGATACTTACTAAGGTCAAATAATAAATATATATATATAAGTATGATGAGTTCAAATCATGGAATTTACAAGCATCGACAGTTTTATGACAAGTGGTATAAGTCAAGAAATCTACAACATCAAGTTTATAGTTTATCATATGAGATAATGGCAAAATAAAGCATATATAAGATTTTCCACATTTAACATGCGCACATAATACCGAGGCGACGGTCCGAACCAACAGAAATAAACTGTGCACTTGCCGATGGTTGACGGCGCGCCTATAGATTCATCTATTCATACCGAGGCGTTCGGCCCGATCCACAAATAAGGATGAAATATCAAGTTCACACATATGGCACATAAATGGTCAAAAATACCAAACCAAACTTAATTAACTATACAAGTAGGCTCATATCCCCTTTTTAAGTCTCTAGTACACACTAGGTGTTCATAACAACAAATTAATATAAGAGATATATTTAACAGGCATGTTGTAGGTCCTAAGCTACCTGGACATTTAACATAGTAGTAGCTACGCAAGGGCTCTCATCACCTAACGTGTGCGTAGTCCCCGCATTTAGCAACAAACACTCAAACATTAATCCTAAGGGGACAATTCCCTCTTTCCAGGTCAGAAAGGAGACTCACCTTGCTTCGAAGCGCACTTCCGATATCAAGAATAAGCCCAAACCCTCAATTCGTAGCCAAACGAGCACCAACTAATTAAAATAAGCAAGAACTAGTCAATAAGAGCTTACAAGGTTAAATTCTAATTGTTTAAGCAATTTCCTAACCATTAATGCAAGTTTCCTAAATTCTGACCCCGGGCCCACATGCCCGGATTTCAATATTTCTCGAAGGAAGTTGTTCTCTATCACCTAAGAATCACAAATATATGATTTCTAATTCATTTCATGGTAAATTATAGGATTAAATCTTAGTTTTGATTAAACCCTAGGTATAACTCTAATCTCTTGATTTTTACCTAATTTTAGGGTTAAATCAACCTAATGTTTATGTATTTGAACTAAAAATGAGTGGAGATTACTTACCTTGCAATGATATGTGGAAACTCTCTCTTTGAAACCTCCAAAATCGCCCAAGTGTGTAGTGAAAAGTGAGAGAAATGAGTTTGGGTTCGTATTAATGAACCCTTCTGTCCCTAGTGATTTCCGCTTCTGCGGAAGGATTCCCGCTTATGCGGGTTCCGCTTCTGCGGACACGAGCTGCTTTTGTGGAAATGGGCAAGGGGGCCTGGGCCGCTTCTGTGGTCTAAACCTCGCTTCTGCGAGTCCGCTTAAGCGGAAAGCCCACCGCTTCTGCGGTTCTGGGCCTGGGGCGGATGGACCGCTTCTGCGGTCAGGGGTCCGCTTCTGCGATTTCTCCAGGGCCTGGCCCCTTCCGCTTCCGTGATAATTGGACCGCATCTGCGGCCCAAGAACCACAAATGCGGTTATGATAGAAGCAGCAAAATCCCAGCCCTTTCTAAATCTCCAACTTCACTCGAACCTCGACCATTTGACGCTCGGGGCTCTCAATCCCCGCCCGAACATACCGACAAGTCTGAAATCATGAGGCGGACCTACTCGAACCCTTGAAACACTCAAAACAATGCTAAATCGAGGAATCAACCCCCAAAACCAAATGAATCAAATCATTGAACTTCAAGTTCTTAATTCTCTTCCAACGGGTCAAAATGCCCTTAAACTACTCGGATTGACACCAAATTTTATGGGTAGGTCTTAACTGATATTTCAGACTTGTACTAAGTTTCGGAATCGAAATCCGAACCCAATACCTAGGAAAACAATGATTTCTTAGTTTATTTAAATCTTTGAAACTTAAACTTAACAATTTCACATAAAAATTCATTACTCGGGCTAGGGACCTCGGAATTCGATTCCGGGCATACGCCCAGGTTCCATATTTTCCCACGGACCCTCAGAAATTGTCAAATCATGATTCCAGGTCCGTTTCCCCAAAATGTTGACCGAAGTCAAACTTGGCCTTTTTAAAGAAACTTAAAGAAGCAACTAGACTTATTCTTGCTTGAAACTCTTCTAACTTCCGAACCACCCATCCCGCAAGTCATAAATTAGCTAAAGCAAGTGCTAAAAATTTTATTTAAGGGAACGGAGTTCAAAAATGCAAAACGACCAGTCGGGTCGTTACACTTGTTACTCAAATTCTCCTTTTTCTCATTTTTGTCTAGTTCGTTTAGTTGTAGTAACTCGTCTAGTGTTATTTAGGATTGTTCAAGGGTTGCAACCTATGTCTATTTTGCTTGTTTTGTTCAAACCCTTTTCACCATCTGTCTAATGCAATCTCCTATTTTCTGCTAGATCTAGTCAGTTTCATTTAGGTCATTCTTCCTTTTATAGTTCTTTTCATGCTAACTCTAGTAACATGACATGCATGCATAATTCTCAGTCTGGTCTTGAAAGTTAGTCTAATCATGAAGTAATGACATAGTTTGAATATGATAAAAAGAGGCATTTGAGGAAACAAATAAAGATTCATGCGTTCTGAGATAACCTGGAGCTTGAATTAAGTGAAACTGAGGCAGTAAGTCTGGGAAATCAAGAGGTTGATTGCATGCAACAAGAAAATGTCTCTCAAGCAGTTTGAGGTAAATCAGCTAGTGCTGAAATGCATTCTTCCACATCAATAAAAGGTTGAGTCAAGTCTGCTTCTAACTGGCAAGGATCATTCATTGGGATAAAGGTATTGCCTATCGACACTTTCTGTTTGTGCTGATGTCATCAATAGATAATATGTATGATTTCTTTGTTATCTTCAATTGCATGCTTATACTTGGCATGTTTAAAGTTTGGTATGACTAAAGCATTTTATTCTGCTACCCAAATACTTTTATCCTTTGCTACCCCCTTTGAGCCCTAGTTTTTTGTTTCATACCCCTCTTTTGGAATCAGAAATAGAGTTAGGAACAAGAAAAGGAAAAAAAATGTGAAAAAGAAGAAGAAGAAAAAAAGGAAAAGAGAAAAAGAAAAAAAAAAGAGAAAAAAGGAAAAAGAAAAAGAAAAGGAAAAGAAAAAACACAACTTTGTCTTTTGAACTACGTTCGACCTGATTTTTGTCACCTCAGGATATATAGGCAGCCTTACGGTTCGGTCACACCAAATAAAATATTTCATAATCCCCGAAGTCAAGAGTGGGGAAGAGTTTCTTAGAAATCTCATAAAAAAACAAGAAAAAAAATTCCCTAAACTCCAAGAAACTGGGGCAGAAGTTTTAATTTTGCCAAAAGATCTGATTCCAAAAGTTATAATTTTGAATCCTTTCATCTTGAATTATTTTGAGCCTTCATGCCACCCTTTCTTTCTAACCCTGTCCAAAAACATATATTACGGTCCAAAGAAAGACTTTCCGACCAATCTTTGAGGATGTCAAATCAAGTGTGTGATGAAAGTATGATCTTCTGCATCATGGGTAATACTTTATTCTCAGCACAAAGAGAGAAAATGATAAAATGAGAGAGTCTTATCAGTGAAAACCCTCATGGGCATCGTAAGGCGATGGTAAATTGAGAAAAAAACAAAATGAGAGAGGCTTGATGGTGGAAACCTTCAGGGCAACAAGTCGACTGAAGATTGTGGGTCGAATAGGAGCATTGGAGCACTGAAGCCTAGTTTCAAGGCTCAGAGGTAAAATAAGAGTTGAAGATTAGACTCGATTGATAGATCATGCCGCTTAATCCAAAATGCAGGTCATGGTTAGTGGAGACGACCTTAAAATCAGATTAGTTTCTTTTTCCTGGGCAAAAATATTTTCTTGTTAGATATCATCTCTTCTCGTTTTTCTCCTTATTTTGTTCCTTTTGCTTTGTTTGAGTCCCTTCTTGAGTCTGTTTGGTCAGAACAAGTGAGAAATAACTTCAAAATTTGCTACCAACTTTCCAATTGCAAAAAACAAATTTGGCTAGCACATCAAAGTGGCATAAGTCAGGGAAGAGTGGTATGCGCACTGAGTTGGTAACAATCAACATGCTCTGGGATTCATGTGAAATGCAAAGGTTCAGTAATGTCAATTCATCAGAAAAATGCAACAGATAGAGGATATTGGGATCGAATAGAGTGGAGGTGTTTTCTGTGATAAGGGTTGAAAGAAAATGGGTAGTCGATAACTGTCAAAGTCTTCCAAGTTGAAATCAAAGTTATCTTGGCAAGTGCAGAAGCAGTCGCTTTCAAGGTCAAGGCCACAAACTAACCACCACATTTAAACTCACAAGTTTTCTTTGTTTTGAAACGGGAACGAAGCAGTGCAAGCAAGTTGGTTCAAAAAAAAAGAAAGAAAAAGAAAAAAAGAAAAAAAAAGAAAAAAAAGAAAAGAAAAGAAAGAAAAAAAAAGAAAAAAGGAGAAGAAGAGCCGACAAAGGGAAGTTTCTCAAATCTTTACCTTTAGTTGTCTTGCTAGTGTGCATAAAATGTTGCCATTGCTCTTCACATTTTTCCTCTTAGGATCAAAATTTGAGTCTGATGAATCTTTCTCCTAAGATAAGAAGGACCTAGTCTAATGAATTTTCTCCGAGGATAGAAATCTTAGTCTGATGAATCTTTCTACTAAGATAACAAAAAGGGACCTAGTCTGATGAATTTTCTCCTAGGATCGAAATCTTAGTCTGATGAATCTTCTCCTAAGATAAGAAGGACCTAGTCTGATCAATTTTCTCCTAGGATCAAAATCTTAGTCTGATGAATCTTTCTCCTAAGTTAACAAAAAGAGACCTAGTCTGATGAACTTTCTCCTAGGATTGAAATCTTAGTCTGATTAATCTTTCTCCTAAGATAGAAGACCCATTCTGATGAATTTTTCTCCTAAGATAAGAAAACCTAGTCTGATGAATTTTTCTCCTAAGATAAGAAAACCTAGTCTGATGAATTTTCTCCTAGGATCGAAATCTTAGTCTGATGAATTTTTCTCCTAAAATAGGAAACCTAGTCTGATGAATTTTCTCCTAGGATAGAAATCTTAGTCTAATAAATTTTTCTCCTAAGATAACAAAAAAAAGGAACCTAGTCTGATGAATTTTCTCCTATGATCAAATCTTAGTCTGATGAATCTTTCTCCAGATAGAAGACCTAGTCTGATGAATTTTCTCCTAGGATCAAAATCTTAGTCTGATGAATCTTTCTCCTAAGATAAGAAGCCTAGTCTGATGAATTTTCTCCTAGGATCAAAATCTTAGTCTGATGAATCTTTCTCCTAAGATAGAAGACCTAGTCTGATGAACTTTCTCCTAAGATCAATATCTTAGTCTGATGAATCTTTCTCTTAAGATAAAAAAAAAAAAAAGTAGACCTAGCCTAATGAATTTTCTCCTAGAATCAAAATTCTAGTCTGATGAATTTTCTCCTAGGATCAAAATCTTTGTCTGGTGAATTCTTCTCCTAAGATACCAAAAAAAAAAACAGAGACCTAGTCTGACGAATTTTCTCCGAGGATAGAAATCTTAGTCTGATGAATCTTTCTCCTAAGATAAGAAGCCTAGTCTGATGAATTTTCTCCTAGGATAGAAAATATTAGCCTGATGAATCTTTCTCCTAAGATAACAAAAAGATGACCTAGTCTGATGAATTTTCTCTTAGGATCGAAATCTTAGTCTGATGAATCTTTCTCCTAAGATAGAAGACCTAGTCTGATGAACTTTCTCCTAGGATCAAAATTTTAGTCTGATAAATTTTTCTCCTAAGATAGAAAACCTAGTCTGATGAATTTTCTCCTATGATAGAAATCTTGGTCTGATGAATTTTTCTCCTAATATAGAAAACCTAGTCCGATGAATTTTCTCCTAGGATCGAAATCTTAGTCTGATGAATTTTTCTCCTAAGATAGAAAACCTAGTCTGATGAATTTTCTCCTAGGATCGAAATCTTAGTCTGATGAATCTTTCTCCTAAGACAATAAAAGGACCTAGTCTGATAAATTTTCTCCTAGGATCAAAATCTTAGTCTGATGAAATTTTTTCCTAAGATAGAAGACTTAGTCTGATGAACTTTCTCCTAGGATCAAAATCTTAGTCTGAAGAATCTTTCTCCTAAGATAAGAAGGACCTAATTTGATGGACTTTCTCCTAGGATCAAAATCTTAGTCTGATGAATCTTTCTCCTAAGGTAACAGAAAGGGACCTAGTCTGATGAGCTTTCTCTTAGGATAAAATCTTAGTCTGACAAATCTTTCTCCTAAGATAAGAGACCTAGTGTGATGAATTTTCTCCTAGTATCGAAATCTTAGTCTGATGAATTTTTTTCCTAAGATAGAAGACTTAGTCTGATGAGTTTGCTAGTCAAATGTTCTTGGTTTTACTCACAGGAGATGCACATCCCGATCATGTCTTTAGTTTTGCTCCCATCATTGCATCAATAACATAGGTGATTTACAGTTTTGCTAACAACTCACAAATCTTTCTAGTACAAACTGGGGCAGAAAATTTCGTTTATTTTGTTGTTTTGATTGCAGGCGCCCACCTGGAGAACGAGGAAATCCATTTTAAATTCTTTTCAGAGTCACTTCAAATTTCAAGTCAGTAGCAGGTACCCACCTGAAGAACGAGGGAAGTCATTTCAGAAATCAATTCAAGTTAAAAATAGCAGAAACTCGCGGTAAGAATGTGAGTCAACAGTCCGAGATGATCAAAAGAAGAAGTCCCAATCCAGAATGAAAAAAAAGAAAAGAAGAAGAAGTAAATCCAAATGCAGAAACAGATGAAAGTTCTGAACTGCTCAAGACGTGGATGAAGTTGCGATTATTGCATGTCCCATCGTGATCCAAAAGCTGAAGAAGAATGAACTAGCACCTGTAGCTAGCGAGCGTCAAGGTTCAAATCTGAAGTCTGCATGAAGAACCATTCAAGACTCAAGATCAAGCTTCAGAAGACTTATAGATAGGAATTTTTTAACTCATAGCTGACAGACTTAGTTAGTCTTTTTCATTTTTAATTTTGATGTAATAACATGACCGTGGACCGGAACCTCTACGGAACGGCACCTTGATCGGCTCTCCACCTCGGTATACTCTATCACTATTCCTAATTTTGAACTACACGTGGCCTGATTCCTTTATAGCCAAGGATGTGTGGCAGCTCAGATACCAAGGCTCGGTCACATTCTCCTTCCTCTTAGTTTTTGGTCTATCTAAATAAGGGTCGGATCAAAAAACCTGTGTAGTCGTTCTTTGTCTAAAAATACTTCGTATTTCCTGTCAAAGAGGAGTAGTAATAGACAAGTGATTTTTGACCTTCCCCAAGATTTTACATATTTAGCACTTAAATACTTAGTTTAGGCCTAATATAGTTATTTCAACTAATTTTGAGTCTTTTACATTATTTTTATCATAAAATTACAAAAATTATTCCATATTTCTCTATTTAATTCACGCATTAGGTATTTTAGAAGGATATATTACTTTGAACCTATTTTATTTTAATATAATCTTTGAAAATATTAAAAATAGTTTCATATTTTATATATAATTTAGTTTAATTAATTAGATAGATTTTTGCAATATGTAGTATATTAAAAGGTATTTAGCTAAGGTTTGGACTTTTTTTTTAGTCCAATTTTAAGACCCAAATATGAAGCTCAATACCCAATACCCACTAACCCTTCCATAATACTTAAAACCCTTTAGCATAACAATACAAGGCGGGAAAAATAAATACACAGCCGTGGCCTTCTTCTTCATGAAGATGAGAACAAAAAAAATACGATTGAACCCTAGCAGAACCCTAGACCACAGCCACCAACCGCCACCTAAAACCCAGTCTTACCTTCAACCTACACCACAAAAGTCGCCAACCTCCCTTCACTCACCAGTCCGCCGCCAGCCATACTCTCTCCTCAAATTTGTCGCTGACCCCTTTCTGCTTTTTCTTCAGAACTTGACAAACACAAGAGAAAAAACTCGATAGAAACTCCTTCACCATAGAAACGGCCCACGACATCAATGAACAGATCCATAAGCGATTGCCCACTCCCTTTCTCACAACAGCAACCAGCAAACATCCCTAAGCATACTCCAACAATAACAACTGCCTCCTCCTCTTCTTCTTCTCACCTTTAGAAACAACCTACTTCATCAGCATTCCCCTCACTTCCAAATATTCAGCCTCCCACGACCAAACGTCCACTACTCACGACAAAAGCGAGAGGCAAATTCCTAGTAAAGAAAAAGGGAGGAACGAAATAGAGGTAGAGAACGGACAGATTCAAGGCAGAGATCAATTGAGATTTGGAGTTCGATTCGAGGTATTTCCGGGCGTCAATTTCCGTTCGAGTTTTCGGTGCCATTCGAATTTTTATCCGCCGGTTCTATTTGTTTGCCATGAGGTTCAATACATTTCTAAAGAAATTTTTTTAATGGCTTCAAAAGGACCGCTCTGATCCCTTTATTATTTCTTACGTGGTGATGTTTGTCGTGTTATCGTGATATTTTCTTGCTGGGACTTGACTGAAATTAATTGTTCATCATAGTTCTATTGTTTTTGATTATTTAGTCCTACATTCTCGATGAATCCTTAAGCCATGACTCAGAGGCTAAAATGGAATGAATGGGATATTAATTTTGTTAAAAATCATAGGGTACTGCCAATTGGTTAAGCGGGTGGTGGTCAATGATATTTAATTGGAATCAGAATTTGACCATGAATGGACCTTCATGCCAATTAGGTTTTAATTGTTTTACTAATTATTTTACCGCTCGTAGCACGTTTTAGGCCGAACAATACTTGGGTAGGCAAACTTTAGGATTTTGTTAGTTTCGAGGCGAGAGGTCGTTCCTTTAGTTAAATTTATCCATATAATGCACCTAAGGATTTATATATATTTTATTCTGGGGTATGCCCCGTAGTATTTGTATTCGGAGACCGTAAATAGAACTTGTAGTATTTTTGTTTTATTTTCTTTTTTCTTTTACTTTTATTTAGGCGGGGACGACCTCGTGCATCTTGTTTGTTTCTGTGTTTTCTACCTCAATTGAATGTTTTAAGAGCCAATTAGATCGAGTACGCAACCGTGATTTTTAAGGGACTTGGGGAGTACCTAACACCTTCTCCCCGAGTCAAATGAACCCCTTTACCCGAATCTCTGGTGTAGACTTAGTTTTGGAGTCTCAAATGTTTTGAAAGGAAAAAATTATTTTTAGAAAAACAGTGGCCTGTCAGGTGGCGACTCTGAGTTAATCCTTTTGATAAGAAATTACTTTGTCACTTTCATAATTGAAAACCCTTTCAAGATTTACAAAATCTTTTTTATTAATTTTAAGAGGGTTTTATGAGGTTTGTACAAAAAAGGGGTGTGACAAAGTCATTCCTATGTTTTTTAATCTAATAGAGTGCCATGCTGAGTTAGAAGAAAAGTTCTCGTCATTAGAGATAATCCAAACAGGGAAGTCGTCCTCATTTGGATTCCCAATTTCTAGGTGAGTAATATTATCAGTGTTATGAGCAGGGAGAGTTTCATTGAGTTTGCCAAAGTTCCATCCTCCATTATTCATCAAGTCTTTCACCTGTCATTTAGAGGATCTCCCACCTCCCTGGCAGAGATTGGCTAAAGCACCTTTGCCTGTCCAATTGTCCCACCAATGTCTTCTTTAGACCATTGAGTCAGCCTTTGCTCAACATTTTAAACTTTTGTTGAAGTCTCCACAGAGGGTTTCTATTAACATGATTCCTCCAGACTTTTTCAACTACCTGCAAAAAAGATGGTTGGTTAGTCCAGAAATTCAGAAATTTAAAATACTTAGTGTCATGGCATTGAATTAGGATATGCCTTTGGTCAGATTCAGTTCTAGCTAAGTGGTTGACAATATTGTTTTGAAAAATCTGGGACCATTCATCGTTGATAAACACTCTATCCAATCTCTTCCATATTCTTCTTCTAGGTTTTCAATTGTTGCACCTTGTGTATTTTGGTCCAACAAAACCCAAGTCCATCATTCCACAGTTATCAATGCATGTACTGAATTCCAGACTTTTATTCATTCTGTGAGGTCTGCCACCTTTTCTCTCATAAGGGTCTAGGATGACATTGAAGTCACCCCTGATGCACCATGGACCATTCACCTGAAGATTTGTTAGTTCAAAACTACTCCACAGCTCTCTCCTTTATTTCGGAATGCATTTAGCATACACTGCTGTAATATAAAGATCACTATTAGCAATCCCATAGTGCAATTTAATAGTAAGATGTTTCTCGTGGTTGTTCAGAACAATAGTCATATTGTTTCCTGACCATATGATCCAAATCTGACCGTTTGAGTTAGAGATACAGTGTTGATATCCAACGTATCTACCTGCACCTTTAAATTTGATTGATGCTGACAAAAGCTTCCATAATAGCAATAAATTCCATCTTATAGATGGAAATCAATTTTTTTGGCCTTGGTAATGCTTTTTTGGTATTTACCCCCCTAATGTTCCAAAATATAGCATTTATCATGAAAATAATAATCAGGTTAGCATGAGTGTCCTCCTTTAGGAGGTGTAGTATCTTTGCTCTTGTTCTTTTTTCCTCTTTTCCTCCTCTTACCTTTTCCAGCTATGATCTGAAAGGATTCCTCCTTCGAATCTGTTTGAAACTGGTCTTCAGGGAGCATAACTGTCACCATATTAGGGGAATTTACTTCAATATATTCGCAAGTAACGTATTTGTCTTATTTTGAATTGGATTCCATGTTAAGATCAACTACCACATCAATCCCAGGAAGGTTTTTAATTTCTAAAGGCACACTGGCTGACTCATTGACATAATCATTCATGTTTCGAGCTTTCTTTTCCTTTTTTCTATTTTCCAGTTCTGCATTTTCATTTTGACTATCATTGTCATGAATCGACTCCTGCTGATCTTCTTTAGTATCACTATTACTGTTATAGTCATTATGTTCCTGCTTGCATGAGCTTGAACTCAAAGGAGCCTTATTATGATTAGTTCCAACTTGCTCCCCCTTTCTATATTTATTCGATTGCCTTTGAGCACTCACAGCCTCATCAAGATTACTTTCCTGGTTCAGGTTTTGTGTATCCAAGGATATCTCTTTAGTATGCATCCGTTCCTACATACTTGAATTGGTATTAGAGAGAGCCTTATTATTAGAAGCTCCAACTTGATCTCGCTTTCTAGAATCAGATGATTGCCTTTGAACACTCACGTCATATCCAGATTGCCTTCTTGGTTCAGATTTTGTAGAGCCAGGTTTATCTCTTTGTTATGCATCTTTCTCCTATTAGTGTCATAAGATAGATTGAGTAGAGGCTTGAAGGTAACTTTAGCTTTCTTCTTAGGGAGTTTCCTTGGTTTGTTCGTCTTAATATTCTTCCTGGATCTCTCCCTGACGTTGCTTGAATGTTTTTGCTGGTAATCATTCCAATTCTTTTGCTTCAATTGATTTTAGGTGATACTATCTCTATCCTGCCCATTACTGATAGCCTTTCCTTTCTCATAAACCTCCTTCTTGTTATCCAGATCCATGCCTTTGTTTTCAGCATTCTGGTTACCAGAATTTTGAGCATTCAATTCCAATTCTCTGTTGGGCATTGGACATCAGTCTTCTGACCCTTCTGATTTCCCCCTGCATTCTGATTTGCATCAGCCTTCTGTTGATTTTCATCAGATTTTTGAACGTCCTATTCTCTAATTTCCCCCTTTTGATCTTTACCGGTTTTTTGGTCATCCAATTCTCTATTTTCAGCAGCCTTTTTCCTTTCTAATGCTAAACACTTGATCATATTGTGTCCAAGTTTTCGATAGAATTTGCAATATTTAGGGACTCCTTCAAATTCAATTTTTTGCACAAAACCTTTTTCAGGAGCATTGTCATATGTTTGCCCAACGTACACAGAATTAGGTTGGTCCTTAAGCAAGTCAATTTCAACTCTGACTTTGGCCATATTTGTCACGACCCAAACCCCGATTCGGTCGTGATGGCGCCTCTCGTGAAGACAAGGCCAGCCAACCAACTCAAAGTACCTTTATAACAATAATTAAACATAAATATACAGTTTCAAAGATAGATTAATAACATTATTTTGCGGAAAATACGACCCAAACTCAGCCCAAACCAGGGTGTCACAAGTCATGAGCATTTAAAGGAGTTTAAATACATTTACAAGACCAGTAGTGTACAATATAGAATTTAAAAGTCAAAAGGGTAGAAAATCCGGTGCTGCGGACGCTGGCGGTCACCTGGCTCAGCTATGGTAGCAAATCTTCAATCACCTCAAACCCACTACCGGGTAACAAATACCTGCATCTGCACACGAGGTGCAGGGAGTAAAGTGAGTACTACCAACTCAGTGAGAAATAAGCATATATAATGTCTGAAGATATAAATCCACGAAATGCCACAATGTAAAGCTAAAATTATCAATTTAACACCATCATAGAGAAAATATCAACAGAACCACATCAGGTATATCAGGTAAAATATATGCATGAATGCAATGAAATGCATATGATGGTATATTCCAGTACCCACTGCGGCGTGCAGCCCGAGCCATCCATATTTATTTATCATCAACGACGCTCACTGTGGGGTGTGTACAGACTCCGGAGGGGCTCCTATAGCCCAAGCGCAATATCTTGGTCAGTCATTATTACCTGATCGGTCAGCCATTGTTACCTGACCAATTTATATCACAGTGCCATTGTTACGACTGTTTCAGGTCACTTTATAATCAGTCTAGAAAATAATATAATAAGCCCCTTGGGCATTTACAAAAATAGAAGTTTCCAGCCCGAAATACATTTAAAATGTCATTTGAGTTTTAACAATTAGAATTATGGCTGAGTTTGCAAAACAGTATTTAAAACCTTGGACTGAAATTAAATGATATGCAATATCATGCTATGCAGCAATATCAATCCTCGAAGGATTTTACAAGTCGGCACAAGGCCCCAAACATGGCATCAAGCCCAGTAATATCATCAATGCAATGTGCGCATCAGTCGCCAATATATTATAATTATCACTAGGGATGGACCAAGTCACAAATCCCCAACCACAAACGACCCCGCACCTACCATGGGGTGCATGTCTCGCCTCAATATAGCGTCACAGTGTGATATACCGGGGTTTCAAACCCTCAGGTCATCATCTACACAAATTACTCACCTCTAACCGGCGAAATTTCTAGCCTGCGATGCCTTTGCTCCTCAAATCGGCCTCCACGTGTGTCGAATCTATCCAAATCCACAGCGAATACATTACAATAGGCTAAGGGAACATAACCCAATCGAAAAGAATCGAAAAATATCAAAAATCACGAAATTAGCAAAACCNAGGGAACATAACCCAATCGAAAAGACTCGAAAAATATCGAAAATCACGAAATTAGCAAAACCCGAGCCCCGAGCCCCGGGCCCACGTCTCAAAATCCAGAAATTTTTGCATCAATACGATCCTCATCTTGCCACGAGTCTATACATACCAAATTCACAAAAATCGGAGTCCATTTGGCCCCTCAAATCACCAGTTTAAACTCTTTCAAATTTCAAGCCTTAACCTCCATTTTTAACCTTAATTTCTTTGAATTTTCAGTGTTAATCCATGTTTTTGAACCATAATAACATAATCTAAGTCCAAGAATCCTTACTTGAAGAAAACTCTCGAAACCTTCTTCAAAATCGCCCAAAAATCGCCTAAGTCCGAAGCCCCAAATGTTTTTCTTGCGAAATGAGGTCGTTTTACACTTAAAAACCCGATTTTTGTACTACCGCGCAGCGTGGAGTGCCGTGGGGCATGGAGCTTCAGTACAATATGTTTCTAGAAGTGAAATTTCGGACCATACTGGAATTTACACAGGCGCGGCGCGCCAGGCGCCGCAGGGGGCGCCGCGGTAGTGCAATTTTCTGCGCTGCTTTGGTAATTTGGTCATAACTTTGCGTAGGAATGTTCGAATGACGAACGGTTTGATGCGTTGGAAACTAGACTCAAAGGGCTTTAATTTGATAGATTTTTCATCATAGAACTCCTTATATAACTGAAGATATGGTCGTCCAAAGTGAGGTCTTGTGCGCACTCATTTACAACTTTCGTCTATTACGAAATTTTCCAACTTCAAAAGTACCCATTAGCCATCCAAAATCACACCGAAGCCCCCAGGACCTCAATCAAACATGCCAACATATCCCATAACATTATTCAAACTTGTTCCAATCAACAAAACATCTCAAACAACATCAAAACCATCAATTTTCATCAATTCAAAGCTTAAGTTAACTAAAACTTTCAAAACTCATATTCAATAAAAAACCCGACCTAAACACCTCCGAATCAACTATAATTTTGCACACAAGTCCAAAATCACCTAACGAAGCTACTGAAACTCTCGGAATTCTATTCCGACTCCCAGATCAAAATTTCACCTATCAACCGGAAATCGCCAAAATACTAACTTCGCCAAAACAGGCTAACTTCTTCACCGGACCTCCAATATTACTTCCGATTGCGCTCCTAAGCCTTAAATCATCCCCCGAAGCTAACCGAATCATCAGAATTCAATTCCGAGCCCTTTAACTCACAAGTCAACATCCGGTTGACTTTTCCAACTTAAGTCTTCTTAAAAGAGACTAAGTGTCTCATTTCTTAATAAAGTCACTCCAATTAAATTCTAACACACCCAATACTGATAATGAAACATAAGGAAGCAGAAAATAGGAAGAACGGGGTAGTTACTCACAAGACGACGGTCGGGTCATCACATTCTCCCCAACTTAAACAAACGTTCATTCTCGAACGTGCCCAGAGTTGTTCCAAAAGCCCAACAATTGCTGAATAACCTTACCATGTATAAATCCGGGGATGAACTCACGTCACCCTATCTTACATAGGTCTGATAATACAATACAGCTGAAATTTCACTGCCATTTAGACCATAAACCGTAGACCCACATTGTACTTTCCGAAATCATACCCAGAATTAACACGAACCAGCTGTAATAACCCACAATCCAACACTCGGAACGATAGTCTCTATTCACAGCAGTTGCCCACAATACCAAATACCGATAGGAAACCTCTTGTTAGCTAAAGTCTTATGCCAACAATTTCATATACTGCCAACTATAAATGAAACACGCGATAAAACGTAACCATTTCTTAGATCAAGCATTTATGAAGTCATTTCCTCTTTTACTAATATCACAACAGATTTCCGAGCCGAACCTCGATATTATCCTCCTAACAAGCCGAAATCGATTCTGTTCGTATTCATCACTGCCCCCAACTGTCACGACTAGATTTATCCCACCATCGGGCGTCGTGATGGCGCCTACTAACGGAGCTAGGCCAGCCAAACATTATACATTCTCTATCAACATCACCAATAAAATATACTGTCAACAATTAATAAATGCGGAAGACTTTTAAGTTTAATAAGATAATATAAGAATGCTGAATTTCAAAACACATCACTACCCCAAAACCTGGTGTCACTAGCTCACGTACTACTACAGAATACTACAACCAATCTGAATGAATAAAAATGCATAAGTCTGTTTCGGAACAATGAAAACAAACTAAAATAAAGGAAAGGGACTTCGGCCTGCGAACGCCAGCTAGGCTACCTCGAAGAGTCCCCGGGCTGATGATAACTCCTAGAATAAATATCCTATTGCCGCTGTCCGAAATCTGCTCCTAGATCTGTGCACAAAAAAATGCACAGAGTGTAGCATCAGCACAACCGACCCCATGTGCTGGTAAGTGCCTAGACTAACCCCGACGAAGTAGTGACGAGGCTAGACAGGACTACCTAATCAACCTGTACAATGCTATATACATATATACACCAAAACAATAGAAATACTGAAGCTAAACGAATAAGAGGGAGGGAACATGC
>MU675800.1:9968-26876 GCA_026770625.1 Nicotiana glauca
TATGCTCGCCCCTAAATCGCAAAGAGCATGACCCACATCAATATTACCAATTCGCACAGGGATGGTGAAGCTGCCAGGATCCTTAAGCTTTTGAGGGAGCTTGTTTTGGACCCTTGAAGTGCACTCCTCAGTAAGTGCAACTGTCTCAAATTCAGTCAATCTTCTTTTGTGAGCCACTATATCTTTTATGTACTTAGCATACTTTGGAATTTCTCGAAGTACATCAACGAGTGGAATATTTAATTAAACCTGGATCAACATAGAGAGAAATTTGCTGAACATGCGAGTTCAACAATCATCATTCTTTTTCTGCAATCTCTGGGGGAAAGGAGGTGGTTTCCTTGTAGCCTCCACTCGCTCTGAAATTGCATCCTTATTCTTTGATTCATATGTCTTATTTGGAATCAACTCCCCCTCAGGTATGGGCTTGTCTTTTGTTTTCTTTGGCACTTCCTCTAGTTCCCTCCCGTTTCTGAGTGTAACTGCATTCACTTGAGGGTTCTTCTCTGTATCACTGGGGAGAGCACCTGCAGGTCTAGTATTTTGATTTGTTTCTAACTGCCCCATTTTCCTCTCAAGATTTTTGAAATCGGTCCTGAGCTGTTGATTATCAAGTAACAACTTCTTTAGCAAATCATTTGTACTCTCTTCCATTTGTTGGGATGGCTTCTGAGGTTGATTGAAATCTCCTTGGGGTCTATAATGATGCTGATTTAGCTGATTTTCACCCCATGAGAAGTTGGGATGATTCTTCTAATTTTGGATTGTAAGTGTTCCCATATTGTGCATGCTAATTCATTGGACCTCTACTCTGTTGCCCCACATAGTATATGGATTCAGGATTCGTGGGGCACATGTCACTCATATGATTATCGCCACATAGTTCGCAGCAGATAGACATTTGTTGTACATATTGCATCGGTTGAAGTTGCTGCATTGTCATTCTATTCGTCTGATTTGCCAATTTTGCTATATCGGCTCTCATGGCTGAAAAGTCATCAAGCTCAATCAACCCGGCTGCTTTTTACTTAATTGCCTTTAGTGAATCACCATCACCTTGCCAATTATGATCATTAGCAGTGAAGTTATTAAGCAAGAGTTGGATTTCACTGTACGGTCTGGCCATGCAACTACCCCCACAAGCTGAATCAAGATTCATCTTTGATGCATCATCTAGCCCATCAACAAAAGTGTGACCCAATACCTCATTAGTCTGACAATGATGTGGGCAATCTCTGAGTAGCTTCTTGTATCTTTCCTATGCTTGACGAAGTGTCTCACCATCCCGTTGTTCGAACCCAAGAATTTGACTCCTCAATAACTTTGTCTTCTTAGTGGGGAAAAACTTGATTAAGAATTTCCTTGCTAGATCATCCCAAGTGCATATTGAGTTCGCCGGCTCCTTCTGAAACCATTCCTTAGCTTCCCCGAGCAGTGAAAAGGGGAAAAATGTCAGCCTGACATAGTCCTTGGAAATGTTCGGATAATTGTAAGTGTCCGTAATTTCCAAGAAATTCTAAGTGTGCCTCTGTGGGTCTTCATGAGATAGACCCACATATTGCCCTGTGGACTCGATCAGTTGTACCATATATTGTTTGAGTTCAAAGTGCCCTATGATGTCAGGCTTCACAATAGCCTGAGTCATATTAGCAAGACTGGGCCGTGCGGCTTCAATCACCGCCCGCTTTTCATTACCTGCCATCTTTATTAGATGTGGTTGAACTACGATGTCCAATTCCCTTTCAATTCTTGTTCTAGCTTCGACTTCCCTCCTCACTCTGTAAAGTGTTCGTTTAATTTCAGGATCAAGAGGAAGGAGATTGTTTGCACTTCTACTCCTCTTCATTCAAGAGAAGAGCCTGTGTTAACACAAACAAGGTAAACTGAAAATTAAAGCTTGAACAAATAACTAATAAAAGCTTAACTCAGTCAAGTAGCTAATTTCTAAGTCCCCAGCAACGGCGCCAAAAACTTGTTGCGACCAAAAACACTCACGCAAGTGCACGTGATCGTCAAGTAATAAAGTAGTGAATAGAGTATCGTTCCCGCAGAGACTTGTGATTAAGTATTGACTAGTTCAAGCTCAATTAACTTATCGATCCAAGATAAATTTTACAAAATATAGTCGTCACTAATTTACTACCTAAAAATGTAAATTAATGAAATAACTAGAATAATCAACCAAACAATTAGCTATTTCAAATAACAATCAGTAGGAGAGAATATTCCAGGGTCACGAGCTAGAGAACAATCGTGTTGCGTTCTTGGCTTAAAATAACTAATTGATTTATCAGGATTGTTGATTGACATGGTTGATATTACTCATAAGAATATGTCGAGTCCTTACTCGCCTATTCAAGTTAATTTAATACCTATATGTCTATGGAATTAAGATTAACAAGAATGCATTTATAATTCCTGTATTTCAACCAAACAAGGCAATTAGGTATATGTCTATCCTAATTGCAAATTCGTTCCCCGATGCCAGGTTCAAGAACTTGCTCTATTTAATTCTATATGCAATCTAGAGTTCCCACTTTCGAGTTCAACTATAGATTCGTAGATAGTATTTCACTATTAGCTACACAGCAAAATAATTAAAAACAGAACTAAATAAACAAACCAATATGATAAAATCAACTTCGTCAAATTAAACTTCAAACAACAACATTCATGTTTCACCCATGACCCTAGAACAATAGGATTTTTAGCCACTCATGTTCATACAATCATCAAAAATAATATTTTCAAGAATAAAATCAATGAGTACTAGAAAAAGGATGGAAAAATTGCTCAAATTCGTGGTTCCAAGGGTTTTGTGCCTTTGTTTTCTCTCCAAAATCATGTTCCTCCCTCAAAATAGGTTTTAGGATGACTTTTATATCAACTGGAGGCTTCTTAGGATGAAAATAATCGAGTTCAAGTCGAAATAAGACACTCTAGCGATCCAAGCATCTAGGGCAGCGTGGGGCGATGGCCATGGCGCTCAAAATAATCAACTTCTGGAAACTGGGCCACAGCGAGCTCCCCACTCTGGCTGTGGCCCTCAAAATTGGCTTTTTGTGTTTTTGCTCCGATTTCGCTCTAATTCGCGTCATTTCGTCCCAAATTGCATCTGAATGATTCTTACACATAGAAACACCATAATTTAGCACAAATCATTATATTAAACATCTCAAATCATCGAAACAAAAGCAAAATGCGAGGCGATACATATCAAAATATACATAGTTTTTGCCGATTATCATTTAAATTTATCTTTACATGAAAAGTGACTAAATTTTGATTACTTTGTAACTGTAGCTATTTTTGAATGACCATTTGTAAACCTGGCTATATTTGAATTTCACTAAAAGGTGCAAGCCGATCCATTTCATCATTTAATTTATCCTTTTCTTGGTTTGGTTAATTGATGGTGGATAAAGATTATCAAAAAGGGAAAAGCATGCAGGGATTTGCATATCTTCTCCATAATTAACTAGTCATTCATAAAATATTTTTTAGACTTCCTGGAAAAAATTAGTGAAAGCTAGATACAAATATTATTTAGTTCATATTGTATTTCACAGCTATCAAGGAGTGAGTATGGTGAGATGAATTAGATTACTTCACTTTTGACCAGAGAGTTAGAGGTTCGAGTCCTCTAAATGGAACAAATTATAGGTGCTTTTTTCCTACAGTTTCTCGTTTTGGTAATAAAAAATTTTATTTTCCAAAAGAGAATAAGATCCATCCCGGAATATATATATCAATGACCATCAGTCACCTAGTACCGAGGAAGGCCATCCAGCCCTGTGGAGAAGATCCATCTCCAGATATCAAGTGCTTCAGACAAGATCCATGTCCAGGGAAGATTCATCCCCTGATAATACCAATCCTTGTCACTGGGGGTGTTTACAGAATCCGGAGGGGCTCCTTTAGCCCAAGCGTTATCATAAATGAATATAATTATTGCGACGTGCAGCCCGATCCTATAACTGTCAATCACAATCAGGCTCTCAATCTCATTCAGTCATCAATCTCTCTAGTATCACACACATGCTCATAATGTCATGAAACTAGCCCAAAAATAATGATATGATGTATCAAAAATATTGAGATATGATATAAAATGAATGAATATGGCTAAGCAGGAAATATCAATGAAATCATTAAGATGACAACAAGCGACAACTATGGGTCCCAACATTACCGGTATAAAGCCTAAACATGATATCTAGAATGATCGACAACTCAATTACTTTATTACGTGATGAAAACACGGATATCAACCAGATAGAACCTCTATACGGTGACATGGAATCAACCACGTCACAATTCTCACTGTGCATGCCCGCACGCTCGTCACTTGTCATGTGCGCCACTTCAATATCAATCACATAACATATAATTCGGGGTTTCGAACCCACAGAATCAAGTTTAAAAGAGTTACTTACCTCAAATTGTGTGATTCTTTACTCCGCTATGCATTTACCTCGCGAATTGGCCTCTGAACGCCTCGAATCTAGCCACAATTAATTCGATGCATTTAATACATATTATAGGAATTAATTCCATATGAAAATACTAATTTTCCAACAAAAAAGATTAACCCAAAAGTCAAATGTGGGGCTCACGTCTCGGAACCCGACAAAAGTTACGAAATATGAATGCCCATTCAACCACAAGTCCAACCATATCAATTTTATCAAATTCCAACATCCACTCGACCTCCAAATATCAAATCAATTTTTCGGAAAATCATTATCCTAATCCCTCAAATAATGAAATCAGTGCTAGAAATAATGTTAGACTCCTGAATAATGGACCAAATCAAGTTAAGATCACTTACCTAGTCCAATTTGTGAAGTTTGCCTTTGAAAATCGCCCGAACCGAGCTCCCTCAACTATGTTTTTGTCAAAAATAGCCAAAAACTCCCATTTTATGGAGTCTTACAATTCGAGCGCCACAGGTGGTGTGTGCGCTGCTTGTGGCGCTATTTCTAGTAGCTATAAAAATCCCAGTGACCTACGCTACCCTGAAAGCTGGTGACGGAAAATCATTTTTCCCGACACGAAAATAGGCATAACTCTCTCATACGATGTCTGAATTTGACGATTATTTTTTCTATGGCTTTGAAATTTCAATACCGATCTAATGCTTCAATACAAACTGAATTTGGAGCTCATTTTCTTAATATGATAATATTTATTCTTGAAGAAACGACGTTGAAACATTCTAGAAATATCTAAATTAAACTTTGTTACCCATCTGAAATCCACCCATGACCCTCGGAACCTCAACCAATTATATCAACACATCCATGAACATCATACGAACTTAGTCGAATCCTCAAATCACCTCAAAAAACATCTAAAACACGAATTGCACTCGGATTCAAGCCTAATGAACTTTGAAAATTTTAAATTCTACAAATGACGCTTAAACCTACCAAATCACGTTCGATTGATCTTAAATTTTGCACACAAGTCATAAATGACACCATGAACCTACTCCAACTTCCAAATATGCAATCCGACCTTAATATAAAAAAGTCCACCCCCGGTCAAACTTTTCAAAATTTTAACTTTCGGTATTTCAAGCCAAATTCTACCACAGACCTCCACATCACAATTCGGATGCGTTCCTAAGTCCAAAATGCCCTAACAGAGTTAACATAACCATAAAAATTTAAATCCAAGGTCGTTTACACATGTAAATATCCGGTCTACTTTTCAAACTTAAGATTTTAATTAAGAGACTAAGTGTCTCAATTTACTCTGAAATCTCTTTTGGCCCGAACCAACTAACCCAATAAATTTTATAACATCTATAGAACACAAAAGGAGCAGTAAAATGGGGGAATGGGGTTATAAATCTCAAAATAACTTGTCAGGTCATTACAGAGTTACTCGTCTAGTTGATCGACTGCTGATATTTAGATTTTTAGGATGTGGCGTGGAAGAATTAAAGAAGTATTCCTCATGGGATGATCGTGTATGAGAGATGTGTTAGACATTCAAGCGGTGGAGATGAGATCAGATATGGTGATTCGTATGTTCTGACTGGAGAGATTGACTCCAGAGGGGCTCCTTCGTGGTTGTGGACTGTGAAAATATGGCCAAAACTAGTCATAGGGTGGTATGTGTTATGGTTAGGTCATTATTGTCCTTCAGAGGGTTATTTATCTATTTATGGATGACCAGAGTTGATTTCGAGCCAATGGTAGGCCCGATTAGGATGTGTATTCTACACCGGATCAGATTGTTTGGCTCCATACTCCTATGGTTGAGGGATGTGCCATTCAATTGTTGTTGAGCTTATTCGTGTTCTGATATGATCTATGAGGTACTCTTCTATGCGATGAGGAGTTGTGATTTGTTGGTTATATGCACACATGTAGTTCTTTCGGAGCCTTATAGCGGAATTTGAGCGAGATGGGTATTTGGGTATTGCATGATTGATTGCGTATTGGTTATGTTCTTTCGAATTTTGTGTGGCATTGTGTCATTTTATTCTCTGTGGTTATGGTAATGCACTTTGGGTACTTGATGTCGAATGGTGAGTGGTTATTGATTTTGAGCAACATGGCTTGAGGTATATAATATTGACCAGTATTTGGATGGGGTCACGCATGGTACCGGAGTTATGTCGAGATATGATCCTTTGTGTTAGATTTTTGTGTTATAGTTCTATGGTGTATGATAGATTTTCAGCATTTCGTTATGGCGGTACTTGTTGAGCTCGCGCGACGGTTCTCTATTCGAGTCATTTCTCATGATTGAGTACATTTGAATTGTTACGTATTGGTGCACGAATTTTACAGTTTGTGACTCTGTGTGGTATTGGTGTGCCATGTCAGCAGAGCATCTTGTATCTGATAAGATGAAGTTGTCGGACCTAGAATGGGTGGTATCAGATCTGACTACGGTATATTTGGAAGGACAATATCGGGAGTCGGTTTTGAAATTTGGTTATAGTTCTTGTTGAATGAGGGAAAGTTCCATGATTAGTTGATATGGTGAGTGTTACATCCCGTACTTTAGCTTTAGGATTCGTCGAAGTAATAACATATGAGTTGCAAGGGATTAAAGTTATACATGAAGAAATGGATGTAAGACACTGTAATTTTGAAGAATTTCGGAACTGCTATATATTGGATTGATATGTATTTTCTTTGAAGTAAACCATTTTTTTATAAAAGTTGATAGATACGATTTTATATGATTGTGATAAGTTTTAAATTAAATACATGACATGTGGTTTAATATAGCCTGGTGTATGCGCTAATCCTTGAGCACACACTCATCCTATAGTCGTTTCAATTATGGTTTCATTTCATAGAGTCTTTAATTTTGAGAAGCAGTGTTGTTGGCTAATCCTTATCCTTAATGGGTTGAGCATAAATCTCAGTAAGCTAACAATTTTCCTTTTCTTACTTTGGGCTTTGTTTGATGATTATGCCCATGTCTATATAAGTAAGAGCGAGAAATTTAAAAATAGCCAGATTTATCACCGGTCGTTGAAAAATAGCCAAGTTTCAAAAGTCATTGAAATTTAGCCACTTTAAATCTGAGCGAAAATACTGTTCAAAATCCGGAAAAATACGCCCATAAATTTTACGGGAGTTCCAGCATAAGTATGCTTGAACTCCCATTACGGGAGTTCAAGGATAACTATGCTGGAACTCCCGCAAATTTCACTGGAGTTCAAGCATAATTCTGCTGGAACTCCCGCAAATTTTACGGGAGTTCCAGTATGTTGAATTGTCCAGTATAATATACTGGATTTTGGAGCACTGGTGCTCCAGCCTCCCGCAAATTTTACAGGAGTTAGCAAAGTATACCGGTCCAGCATAATATGCTGGAGTTCGTACACAAATGCACCAGAACTCCCGTATATTATACTGGATCGGCCCCTATTGCAGTAAAGTAATGGCTATTTTTCATTGATTTGATAAACGCTGACTATTTTTCATTGACCAGTGTGAAAACTGACTATACCATGATATTTTAACTAAGTAAGAATGACAGGAAGGGCCTTAAATTGAGTAGGAGGTCGAATTAGGATCTTCTACAGAATAAATTGTACCATGTGGAGTAACATGGATTTATAACTTAGTTTAGAGCTATTAAAGTAACTTAGTATAAGGGGTGGTTCACATACAAATTAAGTGGGTCACGTCGGCAAACATTCACCCTTCGCTCGAGTTAAATTTGAGAAAATATATGTAGTTTTATATGGATATTTTAATAAAACAATAGTGTATGTATTTATTTTATATGGTACAACATGACCATAATAATAGGGTATAAAGTATATTAAAAGTAATTAGTATTTTAAATAAATTGAAATAATTATTAATTTTGCTGGTAATTAATTAATAATCGAATAATGAAATATTACCCAGTTGACTAGTAACTTCTCAGTATCAATAAAAATTCACCCTCCCAAAACGTGGCAGCCCCCTTATAACTACCCTGTTTGGCCAAGCTTATTTTTGGCCAAAAGTACTTTTTTTTTTGCCAAAAGCACTTTCGGCCAAAAATTGAGGTGTTTGGCCAAGCTTCTGGAAGGAAAAAAAAGTGCTTTTGAGGAGAAGCAGAAGCAGTTTTGGAGAAGCAGAAAAAAGTAGCTTCTCTCCAAAAGTACTTTTTTGAGAAGCACTTTTGAGAAAAATACACTTAGAAGCAGTTTTTAACAGCTTGGCCAAACACTAATTGCTGCTCAGAAGTGCTTTTCAAACAAATAAGCCAAACACAAACTGCTTCTCTCCAAAAGTACTTTTGAGAAAAGCACTTTTGAAAAAAAATGCTTCTCAAAATAAGTTGATTTTTGCAGCTTGGCCAAACGGGCTATTAAGATGACTCTTACCTCATTAAATATGTGGCAATCTTTAAGAAATGTGAGTCCTACGTCTGAGATTCTTTGCAAAGAAGCTCGTTTACCCCAAACTGCTTAATAGCCCGTTTGGTCAGGCCGTAAAAATCAGCTTATTTTGAGAAAGTATTTTTTTTTAAAAGTGCTTTTCTTAAAAGTACTTTCGGTGAGAAGCAGTTTGTGTTTGACTAATTAGTTTGAAAAGCACTTCTGAGCAGCAATTAATGTTTGTCGAAACTTTAAAAAACTGCTTCTAAGTGCATTTTTCTTAAAAGTGCTTCTCAAAAAAGTATTTTTGGAGAGAAGCTACTTTTTTTTGTTTCTCCAAAACTGCTTTTGCTTCTCCTCAAAAATACTTTTTTTCTTCTAAAAGCTTGGCCAAACACCTCAATTTTTGGTCAAAAGTGCTTTTAGCCAAAAAAAAGTAGGCCAAAAAGAAGTTTGGCCAATCAGGCTATAAGCCTTAGTTCAGTTTGTTGGCTTTGTACCGTTTTTAAGTTTTCACCTTCTTTTACACTAGGAACAAGCTATAGTTAGTCTTTCTCTTATCAACCTCGTTTTGGCATTTCAGAAAACAAATTTGCAACTAGGCTTCTCAATTGATTTGTATGTCCCGAGGTGGAAGAGGTGTAACATCTTTTGATTTCATATGTTCGTTTGCTTCTTTTTAATGTATCTGAGTATTGAAATTACTCCGAATTATCTAAAGAGAAGCCTTTCGAAGTATGTTAAGGCTATCCCTTCTTTCTTTTTGGCATAATTCAAATACTTCAAATGAAACAAGTAAAATACGCAATCTTCATAAATGGCTTTATTCATAGGAATACTAGGGGTGTCTATATTCTTGATTCTCCATGTGAATTATTATTATATATTCTGTTCATAGGTCACAGAAAAATACGTAAGTTAAAAAAGTTTATTTCATGATATAAATCAGAGGTATAATGGTCTTATGATGTTTCAAGAAGTTTTATTACCATACTTCTCATGCATTGCATTCATTTACATGTGCATTTACCCGTGACTCAGACGGCGTTATATACGCGTGTATGTGTATATGTATGTATATGGAATATGGAAAAAGGTTATGGCGTTATATATGCACCACCACCTGATCAGCTGGTATAGGATGATGATGTTGCCTACAGTGGCTGAAACGATATGATAGGATGCCCGCAGAGGATTGATGATGTTATGTACGTATAGACCTATGCATTACATGACATTTATACGCATATGCATGATACTATAAGTATTTCATGATTTACAAAGTTATCCAGATTTACAGGTTGAGTCTTTTACTCCATATTTCTTCCATGCTCTTTATATATTTATTTTCATGCCTTAGATACTCGGTATATTATTCGTAGTGACATATCTTTTGCCTGGGGAAGCTGCATTTCATGCCCGCAGGTATAGACAATCAGTTTGACGATCCCTCATAGCAGACGAGATTGACATTCATCGAAGGATCGGTAAGATTCCACCTCATTCGGAGTGCAACCGAGTCTATGAGTCATCGTGTCAGAGTTTTGCTATAGGCTTATGGGCAGGCCGGTACCCTATCCCATTTGATGCCAAATAATCTTAGAAGCTTTGTAGACAGAGGTTCAGTTTGTACAGTATGTCAGAGGCCTTGACGGCCCATATGTATTCATGTTTTCAGAACGATAGTTTATTGATACAATATTTTTCCACTTACAATTGTACATTACGAGTTGTGGCCATGTTGGCCCATGATAGTTACAAAAGGAATGAATAAGTTACAGAGTGATTCGTTCAGGCCACGACGGCACGGGGTGCCAGCCACGCCTCCCTGAGTTTGGGCGTGATAGTGAGTGGTTATGAGTTTTGCGTGTTTCTTTCATCACCGGCAGTGTATGAATGTTTTAGAATGAGGTTTTGTTTGATATGAGGTTTATTACCAGAATTGTGTTGCTTTGAGCAACTACTATGATCAGAAATTTTGCTATAGGTAAGTGAGTTATGTGATATATCCCGTGATTGTGTCTTGGATTATGATTGTGTCTTGGATTATGGTTGTGGCTTGATACAACTTGTTCAGACTTATACGATGTGTTGACACCTAATTTTTTCCTATATATTTTTAAATATGCATATATATGCACATATAAGCATGCAAAAGGTTTTTATAATTTTTTTCCTAATTTTAAGAGTTTAAATTGATTTATTTTCTCCCATTTTATTCATAAAATCCCTAATAATTATTTTCCAAATTATTATTATGATGATTTATTCATTTGTTTTATATACTTATACCAAAATGCAATTAATATAATTTTTATATATTTTTATAATTGCATTTGGTATTTTGCGAGCTAAATTGCAATGTTAGGCCATTTTAATGTATAATTATATTTTATATCCGTAAAGTTGGTCCTTATATTTTTGTTAATTATATATTTTAAACCATTCTGGTATAGAAAGATTATTTTCAGAAACTATATTATTATTTATTAAATTAAAATAGGAAAAACTGGCTATTTAAATCATAGCCAGATCTGGCTTTCAATTTTAGCCTAGTTAAACCCACTCCTACCCCCAATTTCCTACCCAATTAACCCGATCCAGACACTATAAACTCCTACCCTAACCCGAAATTCATCTACCCAATCTAATCCTGACCGCTTATCTCCCAGATCAACGGTCCAAACGAGCCCTTTACTTTTTTAATCCTAAAGACCACTAACCCTATCTCATTTATGAGATTCTGCCGCCCTCAAACTCTCTCATATCCTATCTTCTCTCAACCAAACTCTAATCCCCTTCAATCGCCTCCTTCTTATCCGGCCATCTTCGGCGACCACTTTTCAACCCAAAGCCTCCAATGGTTCCTGCATCGCGTTGCTCATCATCTCTATGGCCTTCAAGGGCCCTGGGCCATGCCGATTTGGATCTAAGGTTTTTGTTTATGTTTTTCATGGCTTCTCCGGTATGATTTTGGACAAAATCACACTATATTTGTTACGATCTTTAAAGTTCATAGCAAGTTCTTCCATTTTTATCTGGGTTTCCTTTGAAACCCTAACTTTGTTTGAATCTCTTAGTTCTGTGATATTTGTAATGATTTACGTCTGTTCCTTTCTATGTTTTACACTATTCTCAAACATCTTTTGTAAATCATCAACTTTAAGCTGTTTTACTCTCTTTAAAGTTAGGGTTTTTTGGAGTTCTTTTGCACTCATTCAAACTATTTTTTCTTTATGTTTAAACCTTTTCCTTGCATATCTTGACTGATTATAAGTTCTTACTGCTTTTTCAACTTGCCTCTGTTAAAATCCCTAATTTGTTTTTAGATCTTCTTTGTCTTGGTTCTGTGTGTTAGCCAGACTACTTGATTCTTGTTAAGCTTCTGTAGTCACCATGCTTCAAATGGGTTTCACTGAGTCTTTAACCTACCTATATCACCTCTATGTGATTGTATTCATCTTGAGTGTTCATCTCTTGCCTCTTTCTGTCGATATTGCTGGCCTTGCCTGTTTGCCTGTTTGATCTTCTATATTTATATGTTCAAGTATAGAGTCATGACTCCCTCTTGATTGATGCTGATTTCCTTAATTGATGGTTTGATTGAAAGATTTGCTTTTAAAACCCTAAAGTTCTACTCGTTTGTTTAAATTGACTAATTACATTACCTTATTTGCTGTAGTACTTTATTTTTTTACTGAATCATTCCTTAATCGGAGTTTTCTGAACTTAGTCTTAATTGGCTACTCTATGCTTACTGAGCTTTGATTCTTTCCTTATTAGTCCTGTACTGATTTTCTTCTTCTTGCCTTATATTCTACTATTACTTACCGTTTGAATTAATTGCCTTAACTTAAGGGAGTACTTCCCTGATTTTCTAATTGATTTATTCTGAGTTCCTCAATTATTAGGCTACTATGATTCTTACCTTATTTTACTACCTATTTTCAACTATAAACACTCTAGTCTTTCACTAACACAGACACGAACACTTGGGTTCAAAAACTATCTCTCATACTTTAAAAATCTCTACTCTCTCTCTTGTGCTATTTGCTATTGCTAGCTGGCTACAAGCCAAGGCTAGCCATTTGTGCTCTCTTGTTCTTTTCATTCTGCTTACTCTCCTCTTCACTGGTATGTCCTAGTTTCAATTCAAAGTTCCAACAACTACATGATTCCCTTATTGTTTCAGTTCTTCTTGTTTCTGGTTTGCTTCTATTTGTGGTTCTATTGTGAAACTTGTAGTTAAGAACACATTACTAGCATATTATCATGTCTTCCCCCTTCCCTTTAGATTAGTATACTCCTTGTATGTGTGTTTCTGAGAACGTCCTATCAGTTGTCTCTAACTTATTGTATATTTACCATACTATATCCCATGGATCCCAAATCCCTATCACCCCTCTATGTGGTTGTGTTCTTCATGCCTGGTTTTGTGACTATGCTAGTGTCATCTGTTTCTTAGCATGTCTGAACCGGTCCTAGAGCTTGATGGGTTCTGTGTTTGCAACCAATTATTCTATGTGTCCCAAACCCCTTGACCCCTCTGTGTGACTCTTGAATTTACTTGGTTCTGTAAACTAGTTGTATTTGCACTCTGTTAACTATTCCAATCTCTTATTCAAACAATCTCTACTGAATTGCTTTTAAGAAAGGCTTTTGTTAATCACAGTTTCTTACTAAAACCTTTTCAATTTGCGCCCATCACTTCTCACTTTACTCCTGGTCAATAAGTTCTGCCCCCTCTAGTATGTGTACTGTCTTGGGATCCATTGAGAACCCTCTGAACTCTGGCATACTGAGGCTGGCCTTTCTGCACTGCACTTGTTCAATTCTTGGTTGCTATGTCTAGGTGTAAGCACTGCCCGGGATCTTTGAGATCCTTAGGTAATTTTGATGCACCTATACAATGATTTTGTCTATGGAACTGAGGCATATGAGACCTTTGGAGGCTTTGGGAAACCTGAGCCTAATTGAAGGCTCCCTATAGAATAGCTTCTTGATTTTCTATTTTCATTTATGTAATTCTTTCATTGGTTTGTAATAATTTATAAACAGATATTGGGATATTTAGTGAAAGGGGTGGATAGATACATAATTTTCTGGAGTAATACGGGTAGAAATCCTGCTGTTAGGACTTTAAATTCTCAAATCTGTTTGTTCTAAATAGAAAACATGCTCTTAGGACTTTACTCTTTGAATCTGATTGCGTGCCAAATGTTGATATACAAGTTTTCCTATATAATTTTCATGTACAAAATACACTCAAAATAGCATATATATGCATATATAAGCATAGTTAAGTCTTTTGGCATTTTTTCTAATTTTTAAGATTTTTAAATCAATTTATTGTCCATTTTTAGCAGTACAAAATTAGTAATTATTCCCAAAACTATCAATTTTGGTGAATAATTTATTTTACTCTCATATTTACACCAATAGTAGTCAAGGGAATTTTTGTATATCTTTTACAAATTTATTTGGTATTTAAAAGACTAAATTGCGTATAATTGCAATTATAGCCTATTTTAAGATTAATAACATTTCTATAATTGTAAAATTGGTTTAAATAATTTTTAATTAATATTTATGGATTATTAGTTGGTTCAATATCTTTTAATTTGTTTTTAAAATCTTTTTTACTATTTTATAAAATAAAAGGGACAAAACTGGCTATTTAAAAACTGGCCTCATTTCGTTTCAACTACAGCCTTTGTATTTCGATTATAGCCACATTAACCCCCCTAATTGAATCCCAACTGGGTAAGCCCAATTCCATACCCCTTGACTCATTTAACTACCCGACCCATTGATCAACGGTCACCATCTCCCCTTTCCATTTTTAATTCCCCAAACCTTACCCTAATCCGCATTTCTGTTTAGCCAGCCGCCTTTGAATGCTCTCCACTATCAAACTCTCTCAAAGGTTCTTTGGAACCCTAGCCGTCTCCAACCCCTTTTTCACTGTACTTTCACCGAAATCCATGGCCTCTCAGGCCATGGATGGTCAATACTCAATCCTCTCCACCATTAGACCTTGGTTGTTCGAACTTGTGAGGCCTGACCTTGACGATTCCCTCTCCAATCTTCTCAGACCTTTGATTTCATGGCTCCTCCGGCCATACTCTGGCATATTCAAGACTCAGAGGCCTGACTCTTGACCTTTTTGACTCAGGATCGGACCTGTCCCTAAGCGTTCCTCATTTCTAGGGTTTCTCTGAAACCCTAATGTCACAACCCTAGCTCACCAATTGTGAACACGTCATGACAACACCTAGTTTTCACGACCAGGTAAACCTAACACATTGCGGAAGTAACAACATTTGCGAAATTTATATTCAAAAGCTAAATAACATGAGTAATGTATACGGTTGCCGCCTGGCACATACACTTTAATACTTTAAATTCTAAAACCATCCCAAAGACCCGGAAACCAACGGGCAACACAGGCTAAGAATAATATATAACACTGCTCTAATCATCCGGAAAGTCTATAACAAGGAAGAACAAAATAGCATCTAGCTAACTAAAGGGTAGAGTGAGAGGGAGACTCTCCGGTCTGCAGACGCGGCAAATATACCTCAAGTGCCCGAAATGCTCCCTGCAGCTACTGATAATGCGCATGCGTAGAGGTACCTGGATCTGCACATGAAAAAATGCACAGCAGAGGCGTGAGTACACCACAGCAGTACTCAGTAAGTGCCAAGCCTAACCTCAATTGGGTAGTGACGAGGAAAGGTCAGGGCCCTACTGAGGCAAAAATAATATAGCAGCAAAATATTAACAGTATTGAAGTCTGATGAAAAATAATGAACACAGCTGTGTGATAAGACAGTTCAACGAAATATAATACTACAAGACAAAACAGAAACATAGAGTACATACAGCTAAATTTCAAGAATAACGACGAGGATCTCCCAGGATACCGTCCTGTAGCCCTTTTCTCAACTGTCCAATGAAACTCCCGGGATACCGTCCCGTAGTCCGAATCTCATATCAATATCAAAGGGTCTCCCGGGATACCGTCCCGTAGTCCAATCATCAGTGTGTAGGGGGATCTCCTGGGATACCGTCCCGTAGTCCCAAAGTAAAATACAGGGGGATCTCCCGGGGTACCGTCCCGTAGTCCCAAAGTAAAATGCACGGGGATCTCCCGGGAATCAAACCCGTAGTCCCAAAGTAAAAATGCAGGGGGATCTCTCGGGAATCAAACCCGTAGTCCCAAAGTAAACAAACAAGGGGGAACTCCCGGAATCCCGCATCCGTAGTCCCAATGTAAATGCGCAACCAACATCAGAGAAATATTCAGAAATTTAAGTACAACAATAAAGGACATCAAATAATACTGGCCTAACATGCTCCACGTAATCACAGTTAAGACAATTTAAACAAATAGGCAGCTTGGATCAATTAAACATGCTATTCTACACTAGCACAGGCTATAATAGCAAGTAAAGTAAGGCAAATATGAAAGAGAATCCAAATCAAGTATTTAAGTAAAAATCCGAGTTTCAACAATTAGCTAAAGTACGTGCTCGTCACCTCACCTACAAGGCACTCAATTACCAATTATCACATCCTAAGGGACGAAGTCCCCCACACAAGGTTAGACAAGCCACTTACCTCGAACCGGTGCAAAATCAACTAGGGAACGATGCCCTTGCAACGAGTATCCGAATCCAAATGGCCCAAATCTATTCAATTAAATTACAAATCATAAATAATATTGCAAACAACGGATTCCGCTATTGAAATTAAAGCTAGGGCGCGAAAATAGGTAAAATGACCAAAATGCCCCTCCATCCCATGTCTCGGAATCGAATAATTTTCACGTTTTCAGAACCCTCGTATTCTCACGAGTCTAACCATATAAAAATCTACCAAATCGGAGGTCAAATGCCCACTCAAAATTACAAAATTAAGACTAAGAAGTTTCACCCATTTTTCTCAATTTTTAGACCTTGAATTTGAATTCTAGTGGTTGATTTAGCTAGGAAATGATGGAATATAGCTAGAAGGGATCAAAGCAACGTTACCCAATGATCTTCTCTTCAAAATCC
>MU675800.1:36832-64102 GCA_026770625.1 Nicotiana glauca
GAGTATCCGACTCCAAATGGCCAAAATCTATTCAATTCAATTACAAATCGTAAATAATATTGCAAACAACTGATTCCACTATTGAAATTAAAGCTAGGGCGCAAAAATAGGTAAAATAACCAAAACGCCCCTCCATCCCACATCTCGGAATCGAATAATTTTCACATTTTCAGAACCCTCGTATTCTCACGAGTCTAACCATATAAAAATCTCCCAAATCGTAGGTCAAATGACCACTCAAAATTACAAAATTAAGCCTAAGAAGTTTCACCCATTTTTCTCAATTTTTAGACCTTGAATTTGAATTCTAATGGTTGATTTAGCGAGGAAATGATGGAATATAGCTAGAAGGGATCAAAGCAACGTTACCCAATGATCTTCTCTTCAAAATCCCCTCAAAATCGCCTTCTCCCGAGCCCTCAATTGATTTTTCTAACTTTGAAATAAACCCTCGGATTATCCCTTTTTCAGTCATGTGATTTCCGTTTTTGCGGCCCAGGGACCGCTTCTGCGGTCCCGATTTTGCGGTGAGAATAATCGCTTTTGCGGTTCAACTTAAGAGGCCAGGGACCGCTTTTGCGGACTAAAAACCGCATATGCGGTTCCGCTTACGTGGGAAGTAGACCGCTTCTGCGGTTCTCCTGGGATGGGGTATTTCCGCTTATGTGAAGAAATGGCCGCTTATGCGGTGAAGAAGCCGCTTATTCAGTTCCACTTCTGCGGCTCCAGGACCGCAGAAGCGAAAATACCAGAAGCCTGCTGCAACTTTTTCCTTCTAACTCTAAACTTTACCTGTTGAGCATCCGAAATCATCCCGGGACCCCCGGGACTCCAACCAAAAGCACCAATACCACCAAATACCTTATTCGAACTTGTACCAATCCTTAAAACACCTCAAACAACACCGAAAACCCGATTAAATCAAAGATTCAAGCCTAAGAACTTCAAATTCTAACAAAATACGCTTTCGATCAAAAACCTAACTAAACCTCGTTTGAATGAATTGAAATTTCGCACATACATCCCAAATGACATGACGGATCTACAGCAACTTCCGAAATTCCAATCCGATCCTCGGATAAAAAATTCACTATTGGACTGGAAACCTCAAAATTTCAAACTTCGGCATTTCAAGCCTAAATGAGCTACGGACCTCCAAATAACATTCCGAACACGCTCCCAACCCCAAAATCATGTAATGGAGCTAACGGAACCATCAGATTCCCATTCTGAGGTCGTCTTCATACTGTTCCGAATAGCCGATCTTTAAGATGTTGAATAAGGACGCCGCTACCAAATGGGTTGATGATTGTTAGAAAGCTTTCAACAAAAAAGTCAAGCCAAGATAATTCACACCAGGACAACTGGTATTGAAGAAAATCTTTCCACATCAAGATGAAGTCAGAGGGAAATTCTCTCCCAACTGGCAGGGGTCGTATATGGTTCACCGGGTTGTAACTTGAGGAGCCCTCATACTTGCAAAAATGGACGTAGAAGTTTGGTCGAAGACAATCAATTCAGATGCAATCAAGAGATACTATGTGTAGCCATTTAGGATTTCCTTATGATGTAATTTGAATTACGTCTGACCTAATTCCCATTTAAGAGGGGATACGTAGGCAGCCTTATGGGTTCGGTCATAATTCAATAAAGTTTTCATTTCCCCCGCTATTGGAAACTGGGGCAGAATTTTGAGGAGGACCCTCAAAATTCCAAAGTTGATCTTTAGCCATTCACCAACATGCAGCCATCAGAAACACCTGCCTAGTAAACTGGGGTAGAATTTTGAGGAGGACCCTCAAAATTCCGGAGCAAGAGAAGTTGCAATGTCTTGAACCGCGTCGCACTCTTCGGTTCATCTAAAGAAAACTATTATGTATTTATGTTACATTTTTTACTAAATCATGCATGACTACTATCAAAATTTCTTTGTTTAGCGATACTACCCCAATGAAAATAAGAGCCGATCAAGACAAGCGAAGTCCGCGGGAAGACGAACTAACCTTTCCCCCTTTACAAAACTCACAATTTTTCTTTGGATGCAGGCACCCAAGACATAAAATCTTCAGATATGATTATACACTCATACTTTTTCAGGAATACAACTCTCAGAATCATCGCCAATTTACAATTACTATCTGTGCGATACATCCCCAGCAGCCACAAGGCAGCAATTAGCTATCAGCTATCATCTGTCAGCTAAGAGATTTCATTATTGTTCGCCTTTAATTTCTGCATAAGGTATCTCTCTGCCTTCTGAGACTAAACTCTGTCTCCATCTACATTTCTCTACATTGCATAAGGCTACCTTTTTGCCTTCCGATACTAAGCTCTGTCTCCATCTGCATTTCTCTGCATTGCATAAGGCTACCTTTCTACCTTCTAAGGTTAAGCTCTACCTCCATTTGCATTTCTTGCATTGCATAAGGCTACTATCCTACCTTCCGAGACTAAGCTCTGTCTCCATAATTGCATAAGGCTACTATTCTACCTTCCGAGGTTAAGCTCTAGCTCCATTTGCATTTCTTGCATTGCTTAAGGCTAATATCCTACCTCCTGAGACTAAGCTCTGTCTCCATAATTGCATAAGGCTACTATTCTGCCTTCCGAGGTTAAGCTCTACCTCCATAATTGCATAAGGCTACTATTCTGCCTTCCGAGGTTAAGCTCTACCTCCATTTGCATTTCTTGCATTGCATAAGACTACTATTCTACCTTCCGAGACTAAGCTATGTCTCCATAATTGCGTAAGGCTACTATTCTGCCTTCCGAGGTTAAGCTCTACCTCCATAATTGCATAGGCTGAAACATTGCCACTTCATCTTGCATCGGCTGAAAGATCGCCACTTATATTATACACTTAGCATCGATAGAAATATCGCCAGTTTTATTTCAATCTTGCATCGACTGAAATATCACAATTTTATTTAAATCTTTACATCGACTGAAATATCGCCACTTTATTTAAATCTCGTATCGGCTGAAATATCGCCATTTTTATTTAAGACTTACATCGGCTGAAATATCGCTATTATTTAGATCTTTATATCGGTTGAAATGTTCATTTAAATCTTGCATCGGCTGAAATATCGCTACTTTAGTTAAACCTTTACATCGGCTGAAATATCGCCACTTCATTTAAATCTCGCATCGGCTGAAAGATCGCCATTTACACTTTACATCGGATGAAATATCGCCATATTATTTAAATCTTGAATTGGATGAAAGATCGCCACTTTCTGCATTTCATGGGCTGAAATATCGCCAAATTTTCCAAAGGCGTCATTGTTCAGAGGCACCATTTTCATAACCGGGAAAGCCATGCCATAGCCTGAGGACCCCATTTTATCTTTTGCATATCATTTTTCAAAGGCATCATAGTTCGGTGGCATCATTCTCAAAGCTCGAGAACATCATTTAATAGCCTGCGAATCCTTTATCATACGCTTTATGGCCCGGGATGTCATGGTCCGAGGACGTCATCCTAACCGTCCAAAGACAACATCCATGGTCCAATAAGAACTTGCATCACGTTTAAATTTACGCACAATATATATTGGTATTATTCATATGCAGGTACACCGGTCAGCAACGAGCATATCAACAGGAGCGAGCCCGCTCCAGTTTTCGCAGCCCTGTTAAACTCGTAGCAATGCTACCTCTATCCAAATATCTCGTCCGTTCTTGGAAAAATCTCCATCGGCATGTTCCGTCGACGGGTCCTAAACTACATACGGCCTGATTCCTGTAAAACCAAGGATATGTTGGTGGCTCAGGAACCATAGCTCAGTCAAAATTCTTTAAATCATTTCGTCCGGTCAAAATTGGCCATCATGTCTTTACCCGATAACTCTTTCATCCTTCCCGGGTAAAGAGAGGTAACTGTTGATGCCCAATTTTTTTCTATGTAATTTTCATATACAAAATACTCTCAAAATAGCATATATGTACATATATAATCACGGATAAGTGTTTTGGTATTTTTCCTAATTTATAGAGATTTTTAAATTAATTTATTATCCATTTTTAGTAGTACAAAATCAGTAATTATTCCCAAAACTATCAATTTTGGTGAATAATTTATTTTATTCTCATATTTACACTAAAAATAGTCAAGGGGATTTTTGTATATTTTTTACAAATTTATTTGGTATTTAAAAGACTAAATTGCATATAATTGCAATTATAGCCTATTTTAAGATTAATAGCATTTCTATAATTGTAAAATTGGTTTCAATATTTTTAATTAATATTTATGCATTATTATTTGGTTCAGTACTTTTAATTTGTTTTTAAAATCTTTTTTACTATTTTATAAAATAAAAGGGACAAAACTGGCTATTTAAAAACTGGCCTCATTTCGTTTCAATTGCAGCCCATTTTGTATTTCGATTATAGCTACATTAACCCCCTAATTGAATCCCAACCGGGCCAGCCCAATTCCATACCCTTTGACCCATTTAACTACCCGACCCAAGGCTCCTTTAATCCAGACCGTTGATCAATCTGATCAACGGTCACGATCTCCCCTTTCCATTTTTAATTCCCCAAACCTTACCCTAATCCCTATTTCTGTTTAGCCAGCCTCCTTTGAATGCTCTCCACTTTTAAACTCTCTCGAAAGTTCTTCAGAAACCCTTTTTTCACCGTTCTTTCACCGGAATCCATGGCCTCTCAGGCCATGGATGGTCTATACTCACTCCTCTCCACCATTAGACCTTGGTTGTTTGAAGTTGTGAGGCCTGACCTCGACAATTTCCTCTCCAATCTTCTCAAACCTCTGATGTCATGGCTCCTTTGGCCATGCTCCAGCATATTCAAGACTCAGGGGCCTGACTCTTGACCTTTCCGACTCAGGATCAGACTTGTCACCAAGCCTTTCTCATTTCTAGGGTTTCTCTAAAACCCTAAGTCATTCGAGGTTCTTTGACCATTATTTGTTTAGATATGTACTATGTCTATGCTTTTCTTGCCATCTAGAGTATTTTCCCCAAAAGTTTTTGTCAAAAATAGTTTCTCTCCGATTTTTAAGGTTTCTGCAAGGATTTTTAAAAAAATCTTTCTGATTCTTTTTCTCCTTTGCTTTATATGTGTTTGTTTATGCCTTGTTCGTATGATTTCTTTCATTTTATGCATGTATTGTCTTTTACCTCTTCTTTTCTACTCCTGTTAATCTCCGCTATATTTTCACTACTCTTCTGCTATATGTATCTACCGTTAAAGTTATTTGATTTTTTCTTTTACTCTGTTTATGTTCTTACATGCTTCACCTACTTGTGTTCAAGGTCTATTATTTCCTTCTTCTGAACTCGTTTAGGTTATGAGTTTCCTCAAGTATGTTCTTCATAATTATTCTTCCTTTGTCGTTCAAGCATGCTCTCACATCTGTTGTGTTGAGACTCTGAAACAAATGGCTTGTTTTCTCACCTCCATGTCTTAGTCAATCGTGAAGCCCTAGGATTTGGGGGTTTCCTTTTAATTATTTATGATTTTGTTCGAGACAGGGTTCCACATTGGGACCCTGGACTCTCAGACTCACTATGAGTCTGCAGGTCGAACCTGTATCTTTTGCCCATGTTCCTGAACCTCTCTTTGATTAAAATTCTCTTTTAAATAATTTGACAGTCTCTTCTTAATTTACATATTTGTGTGTTTATATATGAGAACTCTTCTTTCAAAAAGGCTTTTCCAACTACTAATTGATTCTGAATTCCTTTAATTGTGTTCACTTGATTGTTATTGATTTTCCATAATTGAACCTTTCTTTACTCCTTTTCTTGACTTGATTCATTTGAGTAAAGGTCTGAATCTTTAATTTTTACTATTTGATTCCCTTTCCTTTTTTGCAAATTGTGTACTGTTACTTAGTTGCCTTAAATAGCTTCTATGTATTTAGGCCTTATTTGTTTGCACTTAATGGAGGTCTGAATCTTAATCATTCACATCTCAGGCATTAAGTGCGTTTGTTTTTAAAGTCTGAACCTTAATTATTCAAATCTTAATTATTAAGTGTGTTTGTTTACTTTACTTCACAACCACTTAATGGGTGTGAATAGATCTGTATGATTAAGATCTATAACAGACACTTAATTTTATTAAGATGCTATCACATATTCATTATTAACTGCCGCCATTGCCTACCATTATCAACTACCACCTGCCACCACTACCACCATACTCAACCACCACCACCACCACCACCACCACCACCGCCCCCACTACCACCACCTCCACCACCACCACGCCACTATCATCCTCAATCATAGCCTCCACCATTATCGACCATCACCACCTACTATCCCCACCACTTTGACCACTATCATTCTCACTCAAAATCAATACTCATTCACAAACTACCACAACTGACCACCCTATCACCATTAACAACCACAGCTGGCACTGCCATCTTTATAACATACCACCACCCAGCCACCACCTTCTTCAGTCATAACTAGTGCCACCATCCGCCATTATTAACTATCACCATCCACTACCACCATCCTCAATCATAATCGCCACCACTACCAATCACTACTAGCTACTAGCATGAACCACCATCATTAATCAAAACTACCACCATCCATCACCTTTAGTCGACATTCACCCGTTAGCCATCACCACCAACAACTATCATATTTTAAAAAACTATATATTTTATTGATAAAATATTAGATTAGTTAGTATTTCATTTGACTTTTATGTTTATTAATTTTCTAATAAAGATAAATTTTATTCATTCAGATGTTAAAAATCAAACGGTCTTAATTATTTAGTATTCAGATCTTAATACACATCTTAATATATTTAGATATGTATTCAGATTTGGATGTCTTAATTTTAATACACATCTTGATATTCAGATGTGTATTCAGATTCAGACGTCTTAATCTTAAAAAAAACAAATGAGGCCTTACCCTTTATTATACTACTAGGAAAATATTTTTAAAATCCCTTTCCATAATTGTTTTGCTTGTTTAAAATCAAAATCCCTTAACTAAAGGGAAACTGAGCACAATGATATTTCCTTACCTCTTTCTTGCTTATTTGCTACACTATAAAAAAGGCTCGACCCTTCTGCATTGAAAAGAGGCAGAGGCTTTTAGCTTTGAAAAACTTCATAACTCTAGAACTTTGAACTTCCAATTACAATACTCTTTCAAACTCTCTACTCTCTGTTGAGACTTTTGTACTGCTTTGTTTGCAACTTGGCTTTTCAAGACTGCCGTTTTTACTTACCTATTTTACTGAAACTAGTATGTCTACATTTGGTTTTAGTTCCTTCACTATGTGTTTACTTTACAGTTGCCCTATTCCTATCTGCTTCGTTGTTCATATCCTGTATTAAACATGTTACTTTCTTTTGTGTTCATTGTTTATTATGAAATCCCCATACCCCCATTCCCCTATGTGTGCTGAGTTAAAGTTTATGGCCTGGCAGCATCCAAATTGCTACCCAGGTCTGAACCTGACCTTCAATAGGTCCTAACCCCTAATTTAAGCTGACAGTCTGGTCAGAGGTGTGCCAGTATCCCAATTGCTGGGCATGACCACTAATTTGTCATGGCTTTTCCCTAATTCCCCCTCTACTGCACTTACGCTTACTCTTAGACTCTAAGTTCTGCCCCCTCCTATGAGCTTGCTTTGGACCTTGAGTTCCCTCTAAACGTGCATATTTGAGGGCTGGCCCTTCCACACTATACTATAATTCTGTAATTTAATTGGGTGTAAGCACTGCCTGGAGTTCATGAAGATCCTTAGAACTTTGACACACCCAAATGATGAGAAAGGCTTTGGAAGTTGGTTTATTTCATGTGTCAGACTAGGAGTCTGAATTAGGCTCTCCTTAGTTGGGATTTTAATTTCTAACGTAAATTACTTTTTCTGGATTCATTCAAGTTGTAATAATTATGGGGTGTATAGTAAAAATGGGGAAGGGTCTCGTATGTTATGCATATGGGTTAGATATCATACTTTAGGTTTTATTTTTGCAATCACAACATTTTTGTTTATGTATCTGCATATAGAGATCCTACCTATAAGTCATTTCATTATACATTTAGAAATCCTGCCTATAAGTCATTTCATTATGCATTTAGAAATCCTGCCTATAAGTTATTTCATTATGCATTTAGAAATTCTGCCTGTAAGATTGTTTCATTTTGCATTTAGAGATTCTGCCTATAAGATTGTTTCATCATGTCTTTAAAAATCCTGCCTATAGGATTGTTTCATTTCAGCATTAGAAACCATGCCTATAAGTTTCTGCATATGTTTCTGCACCTCTGCATATATGTCTGTCATTAGGTGAAATAATAATAGGTGTAACAATCATCAACTTCATTTTAGATATCATGCATATAGGACTCCTGCACTTGCATAATAGTCTTAAAACCAACAACGCTTAGAAATCATGCCTATAGGATATAATCAATTAAATCAGTTTTGTCTATTTCCTAAATGAGTTTTAAAATCAATAGTAAAGTCGTTTAAAATCTGTAAAACTTTTGTTTATAAAACCAGTAGCCTTTTTTTAAAATTAGTATGCCTTCTGCATTGTTAGATATCATGATTACAGGCCTCATCTAGGCAAACTTGTAGGTAATTAATCAACTATACCAGTCTTTAATAATTACAACCAGCAGGTAGGTCTAATTCAGACTTCTTATCTGAAAATATGTGATAAATCAACCACCCGTCCTATGTTAAGTTTAATTAAAGACCTAACTATTACTTGTAAGTCATGCTAAATAATTTGCTGCTTTGAATGAGGAGGCCTACTTGAGCCTTAACTGCTATGTGCTTCCCCTTTACTGCTTTATGTGTTTTGTCTGTCGCATTAGACTTTTGTCCTTTTTTAAAATTCTAAAAAGCCCCAACTCCCTTCCTTTTAGGATTAGTAGTCCCAATGCCTCTGGGACTGATAGGATTGGGACGGGTAATAACATGCATTATGTAACGATGCTATTTCGCGCTTTAATACCTTAACGGGGTGGGAAGGGTAGACATGGATATGATGACCGATGCGATAATACCTCACGTAGCCCCTCTTAAGAGGATCGATTACTGGGTAATGCATTGACGTGATCCATATTAATCATAAACCTAGGACCCCCTCCCTTTTATTTGCTTTCATCTATTTCTCGTAGAATCGTTATCTTTCATAAAATTTCTGCCCCTTTACCTTTTCTCAAGTTTCGACTTACTTGCAATGTTGTATGTGAACCCCTTCTATTTGATCCCTTAATTGCTTACTTGATTATGTGAAGTTACAATTGTAGCATGGCCAGGAACCACACTAATGGATCTTGGGGGGTGCCTAACACCTTCCCCCTTAGATAATTTCAAGCCCTTACCCATTCGCTGGTTCTTCTTTTCTTTTAATTTTCTTAGTGTCCTAATGCACTTAATCATTAGGTGGTGACTCTTATAAATCTCAAACCCAAATTCCCAAAAGGAATAGAGTTGTCCACCCAAATGTCGTAAACCCGATTTCGCCTTTAGAGAGAAAAAGGGGTATCTACAGTGTGGCGACTCTGCTGGGGATTTCTTTAGGCTTTTACCATTTCATGTTATTTGTGACTTTATTGCTTTTTATTGCCTTTACTTAATGTTTTTATCTCTTCTTCTATAAAACTAACTTGGCCCTTCGTTTCTTTTCTTTTAACGCTTTCCTTCAATACTGTTGTAATTACGAGCAATTATTGTAATCATTACTTTATGAATGTGCAAATACATGACAACTTGTTTCATTCTTGTAATTGCATCTTCAACATCGTATTCCACTCATGCCAAACAAAATACCATAGCAACGCTTATAATGAGTGGTTGCACCCTTCCGATATTATCACCCCCATATTTGGCAAAGGCATATTTACGGTAAAACTAGTCGATCAGCGGTGCAGTCGATGGTTCCGTGCCTTTCCCTCTTGAGTTTTCCGCTCAAGGGTACCAGTCTAATACCCCATAGAAACCTTACTCTGTTTAAACTGTGCATGCATCACTGTCAAACCTAGTCGAGTCAGTTATGTTGTCCGCATAATGACTCTTTAAGATAGCCTTGTCCAAAATCCATCGGGTTTCCTTTAAACCTAAACGGACACTACCACGGTTGTGCATTTATTTGGAGAACTAAATGCTGCTTATGCCAATTATTGATATTTAATAGTCGCGTCCGGTGGGGGTATGGTCTTAACCCCTTTTGTTTTGTAGAAAATAGAGAACAAGGTCCCCGACTTTGGTATGGTCTATATACCCTCACTCTTGCTAACCTGGCGGAGGAATCTCCCATCAAGTGACCAAATCAATGAATGGAAAGAGAGGTTCACCAAGGCTAGCGAAAAGCTGGAGTATCTGGAATACAGTCTGCTGGAATTGGAAGGAAAAGTGAAAAAGAGAGTCACCGACTGCCAGAATGTTGAGGGAAACGAAGGAGAGAACCTGGCAAAAGCATTTCTACTGGAGAATCTACGTGAACTGGAGGATTTGATCAACGAGAAAATTCAACCTGGGGAAGGTCCTTCTAGGACCAAATATATAGGATTCTTTTCTTTTTGCTCTAATATAATAAGGCCAATGGCCATTAGTGACATTTTATTTTCCTCTATTTTAGTGTCGTTTTGGGATTTGTCTTATTTTTATCAATAAAATGAGGCATTTAGCATTATAAGTTCTCCAAATCAACTTGTCGCTAGGCCTACCTCGGGCATAACAAGGCTCCTAAATTAGGACACGATTTATATTCTTGCACTATGTGTTTAAATACTGCAATGTTTTTCTCCTCATGATCCACACTAACTTGTTACCTTTTTATTTTTACCTTTTGTTTTATTTCCCTTCCCCCAAAGGTTAGTTCGTGCACTCTGGCATCGTCATCTTACTCCACAAGATCCAAGGGCCCTCCACCTCCTCCTCCTCCGAGTCTTATCAAAAATAATGACAGGGGAAAAATGGAAGATTTGAGCAACATTAGGAAGGAGAACTCAGTTGAAAGGGTAGAGGTTCCTCAGGGTATTCAGGTTTCCAAGGAAAGTGTCTCCCAGCTCGAACAAAAGTTATTGAAATTTTAGGAAGAACTGGACCAAGTTCGGAATTTAGCAAGCTTGTCATTGTCACAACTCCTTTTTACCTACCACACCCCCAAAAGGGTATAATAGAGGGAGTTTTTCCAATTAAAGGACAGTCGAAACGGGGTTCATTTATTAAGAGATTCAGAGTCGCCACTTGGGAGATTTATGGTGTCCCAAGTCACCAGTTGAATCCCAAATCGAGGAGAGATTTGACTCTGTTTAACAATCTGCGAACCAGAAATCCGGATAAGGAATTCTGTTAACCCGGGAGAAGGTGTTAGGCATTCCCGAGTTCCGTGGTTCTAGCACGGTCGCTCAACTGTTATATTCGGATTAAATTATCTGATTTTAATATATGTTGAACCAATGTGCAAATTTTAACTTTCACAGCTTTTAATTAATTTCAAGGAAAATTGAACGTCGTTTAAAACGTGTCTTTGGATCGCGTCACATGAAATGCACCCGCAATCCGAAACATATTTTATCCAACGTTTTAGGATTTGGATTTGGGTCACATTAAATGCGCACTCGAGTTTAGGGAGGTAAAATTATTAAATGTCGGGCGTAAAGCGACTAACACATTATTATCTTTTGGTAGGGCCGTGAAATACGCTAAACGGTCCGTCTCGAATTCTAAGTATGTTAACACAAGTATTTATTGAGGGCCCTGCAATTTCACATTTTTATTTGGCGAGGCTCGTCTCATTTATTATTTATAGGCCAACCCTAAAGCAATCTATAATTTTTATTTTTATTTGTCTCTAATAATAAAGAAAAAATCCTAATTAATTAATATTACAAAATCGTGTTTCAAGTTCAAGTCGGATCCAAACAAAAGGACAAACCTTTTCATTTGAATCCGCTACGTAACTTAAAAGCCTAGTCCATCCTTAAGTACTAACGTGCCAGTTCCCATATCAGTCTTGGGCCCAAAGAGCCCAAGCCATACAATTCATGCATGCCAACCATGGATTTTTAGTGGCCCAAAGTGGGCCTGGGACTAGCCCAGTTCAGAGGAATAGGATCAGGCCAAGGAGATCACGGGATCGAATCTTTGGGGGNAATTACTCCAACTCTCCGGAGTGTGTTTACCAAATATCAATAAAATACTACGACGTACGCTCGTTCAAATTAACTACTTATTCATACCCAATTATCACAACCAATCCGTTTAGTCAGTGCCACTGGTGCCTGCTTATTTCAAACAAGTTACTGATATTGATTACTAGCCTAAATTGTTGATGCCTACTGATATTAAGTTTAACTCGAAATCAAACTTGATGGCCCATCATACATTTGCAACTCGAATCATGTTTCTGAATTTGATGTTTAATAGAATAGTGCTATACTAAAATGTGTACACTCTATATTAAAGCGGTTGCTAGATAACCATGAATTCAAATAGCCCCAAAACAAACCAGCGCACATTCGAACATTTTGATGCTTCTGTTTCTAATTGAATTACTGTCCCTAACTAGTTGCCTACTTTGAAATTTATCACTTGTAGCAGAACAAATCAAAAAAGTTCAAATAACTTCATATTAATACTAATTATTATGGTAAAGAAAACCAACAACCTAGCAGGCTCAAATTTGTAAACTATCAGCATGTCAACATGAACATAGTAATTCAGTAGCTCTTAATTACAGTCCATGTGTATCTACTATTCACATAATGTAAAACACATAACTAATATCGACTATATCTAATTAATTAATGATCTATCCAATTGTAAACAACAAGCAACCTACAAATGAATACAAATCTGTGAATATTTCCATTTCAACTTCAAAGAGCTACATCCATACATGATTTCAGAATGTGTACATGGATAATGGAAAATAGAAGAAGAATGAGGAGTAGTCAGCAGCAACAGATAACAACTCCAGTAAACAACAACAACTCAACAACAGCAAATCAAATCAAGTTCGAAACCCAGGAAAGTTTTAAAACCAAACAGACTTGATAGAACAACCTCAACACAATACCAAAACTTAAGAATGAACCAGGGATTGAAATACAAACAACCAATTTTTCTTTTTAATGTAACAGTGACCTTTCCTTACTATCAAAACTGACCCACTCTCTCAAACTCTTAAGGTCTCACAATTCTCAAAATGATATTCAAGAGCTGAATGCCTGAAGAACTCTCCCTGGATCTCAGTATTCTTTTCAGCATTCCAAACTCTCCCTATTTATATGCAAACCACAACCCCCTTTACAGCTCTTAGGAGCACTTCCCTATTAAGAAAAATGAATCAGCCCATCATATTCCCTGATTTTTCCCACTACTATGTGTCTAATCTCTTTTTTAATTCACTTGTCCCCCAGTACTATATGTCCCATTCTATTCTTAATTCAAAGGTTATGGGTACATATTTGTTTAATCATTTCCCCTTAAACTTTCCCACACCATTATGTTGTGTTCCCACTAATTATTAAACAAATTCCTTAGTTTAATGGCACATTAGTATTTACTGGCAGCCCACTCAATCATTTAAAATTTCAAGTCCAAATTACCCCTTGAACTTATTGTGAATTACCATCCTACCCCATCAGCAATACCAATTCACCTAAGTAAGAAACCAAACCACTGATTAACTAAGGCTGAATTTAAACTCAAGTTCAATTCATATCAGAACCCAAACATAACATTACGATTTACCTCAGCAAACTTAATCAACAGTTTAAGCTTGAACATTAGATTAAAACAAATAGCATCAAAACAAAGGTCAAGGATTCAATGATTTAGAACAAATTTATATTGACTACTAAAGTCAAAAACTTCAAACCACAATTGACACGGATACATGGGAGTAAACTAACTACATTTAGAACAAATCACAATTTCTAAACTAAACTTAGACTAAATGAAGTGACATTGCCACTATACTGAACGGAGCCCTGAAGCTGGTAATATATAAAATAACTAACATCAACTAATTCGAAGGGCACAACTAAACTACAAACATGAACGGACTAATCGACGAAACTAGTTAATCGACTCAACAACATGCTAATCAACAGAGGAAAACTGGACCAGAAAAAGGTCCAAAAGAGGAGGAAGAATTAATGGACAAAATGATGAATTACAACGAGACTCAATCCGATAAATAATAACAACAACAAAAATAAAAAGAAAAGAGAAGAAAATACCTCATAATCTTAGACCAAGCTCCCATTCATTTTAGTCGAAACTTCAACTTAAGTTTGAAGCCGAAACGGACCTTAATCGAGTGTTCTCGACTGAGAACACTCGACTAAGGTCAATTACGACCTCAAATTCCTCACCTCGAATAAACTCCAGGATTTGGTTCTTTTAGAGTCTGCTTAGTCGATTTGAAATTCGACGAGCTCTACTATTATTCGAGCAAAACTAACATGGGATTTGGGACGAGGGCAGCCTGATGGTTCAGTGGTGTAACTTTGGGACCGTTTGGAGGTGGCGCCACCACTAGGGAATCTTGTGGCGGCACTAGGGTTCTTGGCTTAAAATTGATATTCGAGGAGGGGGTTTGGGATTCGAGGGGAAACAACCATGGATTTAGACAAAGGAGGTCGTGAGGGATCTATGGTGTACAACTTGAGGCGTTTGGGTGAACTAGGGTTCAAGGTCGACCTTTCGATCTAATATTCGAAAAGACTGGTTGGGATTCGAGGAAAGTTGTTTGGAGGACTGAAATGGAGAGGTTGAGGGGATTCTATGGTGTGAAGATGGAGGTTTTTCGCCCACCAAAACTGCCATGAGGCGATTTCCGGTGGGCGGCATACGGTGGTAAGAGGCGGAGGGAGACGGGCCTGTCTCTAAAGTGTTAGAGATGAAGAGAGGGGTTCTTAGGGAGGGTGTGGGGTGTGTTTGGTTACTTATATACGGGGTTGGGGATTTGATACTGGCCGTTTATCAATTACGATCAACAACCCGGATCCTTTCACTAATAAGAAGCAATGTCATTTGGTTTAATGAGGGGGCGGATTGGACCGGGCATAGAGAACGGGTTAGGGTCGGGTTATGGGAGAGATGATCTTGACCGTTGGATAGGTGAGATCCAATGGCTCAAGAAGGTCGTGACAGATATGACGTCGTTCAGACGTCGTATTGGCAGGTCGATTGGACCGGGTAAAAGAGCGTCGATTGGGCTTGTTTTGGGATGGGATTTGGGCTTGGGTCAGTTGGCCCAGTCCGATCTTTTGTTCTTCTTCTATTTGTTTCTTTTTCTTCTTTTTTCTTTTATTTCCTAATTAATAAAACTAAAATTCTAAGTTAAATTATGAAATCAAAATTATCTTAAAAATACTAATTAGCTCTTGATAATAATTATCACACATAATTAAATTTAAAAAAAATCACACAATTTGACGTTAAACACTAAAATGTGAAGTACATTATTTTTGTAATTTTTTCCATTTTTGTAAAACAAAGTTAATTACTCCTAATTGTAAAATCGGAAAAGGGTCATAAATGACCCTAGCCTATTAGAAATGGTTCAAAAATGCCCTTCATCCACCTTTAAGTCCAAAAATGCCATTAACGTTTCGAAAAAGGGTCATAAATGTCCTTAACCTATTAGAAATGGCTAAAAATGCCCTTCATCCACCTTTTGGTCCAAAAATACCATTAACGTTTAGGAAAAGGGTCATAAATGCCCTTAACCTATTAGAAATGGCTCAAAAATGCCCCTCATCCACATTTTGGCCAAAAAATATCATTAACATTTTCTTTAGTATCAAAACTGCCCCTTGACCTAACACACAAGAACAATTGACTGTGTGGGACTTTTTGCAAATCCACGTGACACATTTTGATTGGTCAATATTAAATAACTTTAGCTTTTGTCATTCAAGTGTGTCAAGATCTGTATTTTAATCCCAAAAATCATAGCTTTTCAGTTGTTATAATACAAGTAGTTAACTTTAAAATAGCAACTTTAGAAATGTTAAAAATATAATAGAATTTTAGCCGAATAAATGGAACCTATTTTTAGGTAAAGAAAGCATACAACAATGTCAATTAATATTTACACCAGATGAAGCAGGTTTTCTTTTACACAGCAAAAATTGAAATTAAGATAATAAACTTGAAGAAACGAAAAGAAAAATTTAAGGAACCGGAAGAGAAAAGAAAAAGTTGAAGAACCCTATTAGAATATTTGTGTTGGTTCTAATTATTGAGCCAAAAATTTCAGTTTTTGCTATTTAAAAAAATGTCATTAACGTTTTCTTTAGTATCGAAATTGCCCCTTGAACTAACAGACAACAACAGTTGACTGTGTGGGACTTTTTACAAATCCAAGTGGCACTTTTTGATTGGTCACATTAAAAAGGGTTGCATTTTTGGACCAAAATGTGGATGAAGGGCATTTTTGAGCCATTTCTAATGGGTTAAGGGCATTTATGACCTTTTTTCGAAACGTTAATGGCATTTTTGGACCAAAATGTGGATGAAGGTCATTTTTGAGCTATTTCTAATAGGTTAAGGGCATTTATGACCCTTTTCCGAAATGTTAATGGCATTTTTGGACCAAAAGGTGGATGAAGGGCATTTTTGAACCATTTCTAATAGGTTAGGGGCATTTATGACCTTTTTCCGTTGTAGAATTAAACCCTAAATGCAAATGCGATATATTTTTTGTATTTTTTCATTTAATATGCACGGATACAAGCAAATAATGACATAAAATACCACGAAATTTCACAAAATGCACACAACAAAAATGACAATTTTTGTTTTGATTTCTTTGGGAGTAGTTCATATGGGGCAAAAATCACGTGCTCTCAGTTGCTCCTCTTTGTCCGGAAACACGAAGAGTTTTCGTGCAAAGATAAAGTGAGCGGATACGAGCGATTTTTGCCCGTTTGAGTACCTCGTGTGAAGCATTTTTTTGAAAGATTTGACCGAACCTCTGCTTCAAAGGTTTCCTTCATATCCCTGGCTAAAAGGCAATCAAGTCAATGTAGTTCGGGAAGTTTTGGTAGCTGGGACTACCGTGGAACTGTGATTTTGCTATTACTGTTGTTGTTGCTGCTGCTACTGCTTACCGGCCTCCTTATTACACCATGCTAAAAAGAAAATAAGAAGCTAGACTAAACTAGCTGCTTACCGACCTCCTTATTACACCATGCTAAAAAGAAAATAAGAAGCTATACTAAACTAGTCTATGAATTACAAAATCTTATCTAGATTTTCAACTTGCTCTTCTTGTGTCTCTTGTTGCCTTGCTTGCTCTTGTGTTTCCTCTGCTGTTTCTTTATTTCTGACTTGACTTGTATTCTCTCTTGATTACCGAACTCGAACTGCTTATTTCTTTCTTATGAGCTTCGAATTACTGTTCCTTCGGAGCTTGAACTGCCTTCTTCTGTCCACTGTTACCTTCCTTCTGATTTTTGAATTTGCATTTATGCTGGGGATTTTTGTTGTAACCTTCCGCCCTCCCGGTGGGTTACTGACTTCTTGAATTAAAAAGGTACGCCATTCCGCTCTTCAGGCGGGCTCCTGACTCCAACAACAACTTAAAAATAAAATGCCATTCCTATCTCCAGGCGGGCTCCTGACTTCAACAACAACTTAAAAAATATAACGCCATTCCGATCTCCAGGCGGGCTCCCGACTTCAAAAACAACTTAGAAAATAAAACGCCATTTCCGATCACCAGGCGGTCTCCTGACTCCAACAACAACTTACAAATATAATGCCATTCCGATCTCCAGGCGGGCTCCTGACTTTAACAACAACTTTAAAAAATATAACGCCACTCCGATCTCTAGGCGGGCTCCTGACTTCAACAACAACTTTAAAAAAAATTTAACGCCATTCCGATCTCCAGGCGGGCTCTTGACTTCAACAACAATTTTAAAAATATAACGCCATTCCGATCTCCAGGCGGGCTCCTGACTTCAACAACAACTTTAAAAATACAACGCCATTCCGATCTCCAGGCGGGCTCCTGACTTCAACAACAACTTAGAAAATAAAACGCCATTCTGATCTCCAGGCGGGCTCCTGACTTCAACAACAACTTAAAAAATATAACCTCATTTCGATCTCCAGGCAGGCTTCTGACTTCAACAACAACTTAGAAAATAAAACACCATTCCGATCTCCAGGCGGGCTCCTGACTCCAACAATAACTTAAAAATGTAACGTCATTCCGATCTCCAGGCGGGCTCCTGACTTCAACAATATTTTTGAAAATAAAACGTCATTCGGATCTCCAGGCGGGCTCCTGACTTCAATAATAACTTAGAAAATAAAACGCCATTCCGATCTCCAGGTGGGATCCTCACTCGAACAATAACTTAAAAATATAACGCCATTCCGATCTCCAGGCGGGCTCCTGACTTCAACAACAACTTTAAAAAATATAACGTCATTCAGATCTCCAGGCGGGCTCCTGACTTATACAACAACTTGGAAAATGAAACGCCATTCCGATCTCCAGGCGGGCTCCTGACTCCAACAACAACTTAAAAATATAATGCCATTCTGATCTCCAGGCGGGCACCCGACCTCAACTATAATTTAAAACTTCAAATACAATTTAAAAGGATAACGCCTTTCCGTTCTTCAGGCAGGCACCTGACTTCAATAACAACTTAAAAATAAAACGTCATTCCATTATTCAGGCGGGCACCTGACTTCAACAACAACTTAAAAATACAACACCATTCCGATCTCCAGGCGGGCACCTGACCTCAGCTATAATTTAAAACTTCAAATACAATTTAAAAGGATAACGCCTTTCCGTTCTTTAGGCGGGCACCTGACTTCAACTATAATTTAAACTGCCTTCTATTGCCATTGTTCCCTCTTGCCTCCTGAACCGTTTTCCTTCTAACTTGAATTATCTTTCTTCAGAACTGCTTCCCTCAGAACTTGTATTGTCTTCCTCCTTCAAAACTACTTCCCTCAAAACTTGTCTTTCATTCCTCTGAAAAACTGCTGGGGATAATACTGGCTTTTTTTCTTTTCTTTTTTTTCTTTTTCTTTTTTTTCTATTTTCTTTTTTAATGTGTGTTATCTTCCTTCTTCCTCAAGTGGGTACCTGACTTCAGGAAAATTTTCAAAATGAAAGAAAATTTTTCTTGCCGCAGTTTGACAACTTTCCTCATATCACACCTTTCTACCATCAATAACATTTCCTGCCCCTGTTTCAAATCAAAAAAAATTCTGTCAGTTTAAAGTGTGTGGTTGGTTGTGATGCTCCTGCTGGGGATGGTTTTCCTTTTCTCTTTTCCATGCTCTGCGTTGTCCGGCCATCTTAAAACTTGGCTGATAACTTCCGCCCTTCTTGACGACTCCTTATTCACAAACTTCTCACCGTTGTTTTACATTTTTATCAACTTATATGACCCCATATATTTCCCATGGCAGCTGATCTCACTTGAAGATATTGCATGTTTTACTGATGAACCACTTTCTTCGTCATCCGTGTCACTGAAATACATTTTCTCTGTTCAGACCCAATATCTTCTTTTTGTGGCATTGCTCGTGAACTGGCATTTCCTCGACCTTTAAGTCTCATATGAATTTCCAAATTACATCCATCGCTCTCCGCGTTGATCTTTTTTGATTTGTCCACTGGCCTTGGCCTTGAGGTCTATAACCTTCGATTTCTGCTGGGGATATCTTTCTTGACACTAGTCCACCCTTTTTTCAACCTCATCATAGAATATACCTTTGATTCATTCACCCTGGCCCTCCTCTTGTTGCACTGTCCGTGAATGGACTGATCCTGGGTATTTGCACGAATCTCAAAGCATGTTGACTATTACAGCTCAGTGTGCTTTTGTTGTGCTTTTATGACTTATACCACTTTGATGTACTAGTCAGATCTCGTCTTGCATAATTGGAAAGTTGATGGAAAATTTTGAAGTCATTTCTCGCTTGTTCTGACCAAACAGACTCAGGAAGAGGAAATGGACAAGATAAAAGAACAGATTAAAAGACAATGAAAAAGATGACTCCTAACAAGAAAACTATGAAGTAGAAACCTATCAGACGTGGATACCAACTCTAATGGTCATGACATGCACATGTGGCCTATCCTCCGTCGTTAATCGCCTTTCACAATTCCCGTCTAGTGATTTCCCATATGATACTCAGTCCTTATTTAACTTGTAATGCCCGAAGGGTTTTTACTAGCAAGCCTCTCTCATTTTGGTTTTTCGTTCAACTTACAATTGCCTCATGGTGACTTTGAAGGTTTCCACCGATAAGACTCTCTCATTTTATGATTTCTCATAGTTTTCATCGTCTTATGGTGACTGTGAAAATTTTCACCGGTAAGACTCTCTCATTTTCGTATCTTTCTGCTGGGGATTGGGGTGTTACCGATAAGACTCTCTCATTTTATTTCTTTTCTACTGGGGACCGAAGTGTTATTCTCGACTTCCATTTGCCTGACTTGGCATCTTTTGCAAACTGATCAGAAGGTCTTTCTTTGGACCGTAATGTGGGATTTTGGATAGGCTAGAAACAAAAGGTATTTAAAGGCTCAGAATGCATCAATTTGGGTTCAAAATTACAACCTTCGGAACCAGATTTCTTTATATCAAAACTACTTCCGCCTCAGGTTCTTGCTTGGGGGTCTTTTGATTTTGTTACACTATGATCGAGCCGTGAAGCGCCTACGTATCCTCTTTGAGGAATCAGGTCAAACGTAGTTCACCTTGATTCCCTTGTTGTTATAGTCTTTCTTTTTCACTTATTTATTATTTTCCTTTTATTTTCCTTTTTCTTTTTTCTTTTTCCTTTTTCTCATTTCTTCTTTCTCTTTGGTCGTTTTGTTATTTTTGTTGTTTTCTTTTTCTTTTTCTTTATCTTTCATGCTTGTGTTCCTAATCTTCGCTACTGATTCCGAAAGAGGGGTATGAAAGAAAACAAATAAGGCTCAAAAAGGGGTAATGAAGGATAAAGTTTTTAGGTAGCAGAACAAAATGCCTCCGTCATTTCAATCTTCAAAATATACCAAGTACAGATAACACAATTAAACAGACACTCGTAACATCTTCTTCTCGTGCCCGACTTGATAACCATGCACACATTCCGCCTTTCCATTTGTCAATTTTAAAGCATTATTGGATCACATTCTCATTCTTTTTATTTTGCCAATTTTGGGCAAACTTGTCCTTTAATTCCTAGCTGTTGCGGCATGAAACATAAGGTTCCTTTATGTTCTATTAACCCCGGTTTCACATGGTTCAGTTCTTCAAATGATCTCAATATGTTCTTATTTCCCTTAAGTGCCCCGATCATCTTCCAATTGCTTCATGATTAACTTTTAAGATTATGCCAAAATTATGTGCGCATGTCATGTCACTAGAGTTGAAAGAAAAAGAACTATAGAAAGGAGAGGACTAAATAAAAGAAAATGTCTAGAAATAATAGAAAATAGGACATTACATTAACCGACGAAACAACAACTCGAACAACAAAACAAACAAACTAAATTGGGGTCACAACCCTTAGAACAAACCTAGACAACATTAAATGAGATACTACGACCGAAGGGACTGGACAAAATCAAAAGATGGAAGTGTTTGATTTACAGACAACATCCAGATTACAACCCTGAAATAACCTGGACAACAGAAATGACAACAAAATAAGCCACCAAAACTCCTCCATGGCTAGCCAAAAGTTGGAGCATCTTTCCAATCACCAAACTCAATATTTTAGCCACTGAATTTTGCATCAACAATACTAGGACCTTCACAAGTCTCCATCACATTGTTCTTAACAAATTGCTTCATTAGACAAGTCAGTGTCCTGTTCAGCCAACTACTTTTGGGTACCGATATCAACCCACTCAGTTCTATTGTTCTCTACCATTGCCTTTTGCCTTTGTATTTGTAGAGAAGAGTTACCACAAACCGACCACCTCAACTTTTTTTACAATTCGAAACAAGACAATGTTAGAATGGACTCAGTTAGTCCTTATTATTATCAACATTTTTTTACATTTTTTTTAGTTGTGGTCAAATCTTATGGAGATTGCCTACGTATCATGTCCCCGCATGAATCAGACTGTGCGTAGTTCTGGCTTAAACGCCAAAATGACTAATTAAAAATTAAAAAAAAATTGGATTTTATTTTCAAGTTTCCATAAAAAAGAAATGTATTTACTACGACACACAATATTAATAGACCAAAAGATTCTAACATCAAAATGGCAATACTGCCTAAAAATAGACTAATAGACTGTGACTGCCAAATACTTTTTTTTAAATAATCACTGCTTCTCAAAAAATTTCATAAAAATATTCGATTTTTGTCAATACGGCCTTTCAGCACTTCGAAGAAGATTTAAAGGCTGTGTTTGCTAACTGGTCAAAAACTTTGAGAAATACCCAAAGGCTGCTGTTCTTGCAAAACGGCCTTCCAACGTCCTTTTGGGGACATTCGGCTATTTTGGACCAGAACGACATTACCTTTACTTATGGAAAAACAACGACATTTATTTACCCTATAAAAATTTTTCCTTTTTTTTTCTTTTAATAATTTTTTTTCAAATAAATTTTCCAAATAGTTGAACCTGATATGAGTTGCCTACGTATCCCACGTCCGGTGAGAATCAAACTTACGTAGTTCTGCCAAAGAAAATAACTAATTTTGAAAACAAGACTCTTTTCTTTTGTTTTTCAAATAAATCAAACTAAAAATAAAAATTCCCTTTTTTTTTCATTTTCTCAAAATTTTGGCAGAGTTTCGACGCTATTCGGACATTGGGTTTTTCTAAAAAAAATAGGCAATTATCTCTCTACACTGCTATTTTTCATTTTTCTTTTCAAATTTTCTCAAAAACCGGTGAGCATGCAAGTCCGAAGCAAAATAAAATGAACAAGCAGTGGGTAGGATGCATCAGGATGGTCTTTTCGTGTCAGGTTACCTGTCCTAGACGGACCCAATCCCTGTGTTGAGTCCCCTAAGTGTAATGCAATATGATGAAAATAAACGTTCCTACTAGGGATCCGGTATGAGGTTTTGTTATACTAGGTTTAAAACCTGGGTGTTTGTCCTAGACCTGGCTTACCTGAGCGGATAACTCGAGCCGAGGATGGGAGCTGTGTACCGGTAACCAAAAGGCCATCCGATTTTGCAACTCCTCCGAATCCTCGTTCTATTTTGGGATATGACACTAACAAAAATAAGTCACGACCAGCGTGCACTCCTCAGAGGCGAGAAGAGAAGGCTTTCGACACAGTTTATATGTACAGTTCAAATAATATCAAAGCGGTAAAAGCATCATTTTGCACATTAAGCCCAACATGTAAAAATATCAGATAATAAACAAAGCCAAATACAATAATTATTCTAAGCTCGAATTCTTGAACCCTGAACCACAGTTCTGGGTTAAAGATATCCCCAGCAGAGTCGCCGGAGCTGTCACACCTCCTTTTTACCTACCACACCCCCGGAAGGGTATAATAGAGGGAATTTTTCCAATTAAAGGACAATCGAAACGGGGTTCATTTATTAAGAGATTCAGAGTCTCCACTTGGGAGATTTATGGTGTTCCAAGTCACCGGTTGAATCCTGAATCGAGCAGAGATTTGACTCTGTTTAACAGTACGCGAACCAGAAATCCGGATAAGGAATTCTGTTAACCCGAGTGAAGGTGTTAGGCATTCCCGAGTTCCGTGGTTCTAGCACGGTCGCTCAATTGTTATATTCGGCTTAAATTATCTGATTTTAATATATGTTGAACCTATGTGCAAATTTTAACTTTTACCACTTTTAATTAATTTCAAGGAAAATTGAACGTCGTTTAAAACATGTCTTTGGATCGCGTCACATGAAATGCACCTGCAATCCGAAACATATTTTATCCAACGTTTTAGGATTTGGATTTGGGTCACATGAAATGCGCACCCGAGTTTAGGGAGGTAAAATTATTAAATGTCGGGCCTAAAGCGACTAACGCATTATTATCTTTTGGGAGGGCCATGAAATTTGCTAAACGGCCCGTCCCGAATTCTAAGTATGTTAACACAAGCATTTATTGAGGCCCCCACAATTTTGTATTTTTATTTGGCGAGGCTCGTCTCATTTATTATTTATAGGCCAACCCTAATCCAATCTATAATTTCTATTTTTATTTGTCTCTAGTAATAAAGAAAAAATCCTAATTAATTAATATTACAAAATCGGGTTTCAACTTCAAGTCCGAATCCAAACAAAAGGACGAACCTTTTAATTTGAATCCGGAACCTAACTTAAAAGACCAGTCCATCCTTAAGTACTAATGTGCCAGTTGTCATATCAATCTTGGGCCCAAAGAGCCCACGCCATACAATTCATGCATGCCAACCGTGGATTTTTAGTGGCCCAAAGTGGGCCTGGGACTAGCCCAGTTCAGACTAACAGGATCAGGCCGAGGAGATCGCGGGATCGAATCTTTGGGGGGGGGGGGGGGGGGGACAGACCAATAATTATTTGAACACCGCAATTACTCCAACTCTCCAGAGTGTGTTTACCAAATAGCAACAAAATACTACGACGTACGCTTGTTCAAATTAACTACTTATTCATACCCAATTATCACAACCAATTCGTTTAGTCAGTGCCACTGGTGCCTTCTTATTTCAAACAAGTTACTGATATTGATTACTAGCCTAAACTGTTGATGCCTATTGATATTAAGTTTAACTCGAAATCAAACTTGATGGCCCATCATACATTTGCAACTCCAATCATGTTTCTGAATTTGATTTTTAACAGAATAGTGCTATACTAAAATGAGTACTATCTATATTAAAGTGGTTGCTAAATAACCATGAATTCAAATAGCCCCAAAACAAACCAGCGCACATTCGAACATTCTGATGCTTCTATTTCTAATTGAATTACTGTCCCTAACTAATTGCCTACTTTGAAATTAATCACTTGTAGCAGAACAAATAAAAAAAGTTCAAATAACTTCATATTAGTACTAATTATTATGGCAAAGCAAACCAACAACCTAGCAGGCTCAAATTTGTAAACTATCAGCATGTCAACATGAACATAGTAATTCAGTAGCTCTTAATTACAGTCCATGTGTATCTACTATTCACATAATGTAAAACACATAACTAATATCGACTATATCTAATTAATTAATGATCTATCCAATTGCAAACAACAAGCAACCTACAAATGAATACAAATCTGTGAATATTTCCATTTCAACTTCAAGGAGCTACATCCATACATGATTTCAGAATGTGTACATGGATAATAGAAAATAGAAGAAGAAGGAGGAGTAGTCAGCAGCAGCAGATAACAACTCCAGTAAACAACAACAACTCAACAACAGCGAATCAAATCAAGTTCGAAACCCAGGAAAGTTTGAAAACCAAACAGACTTGACAGAACAACCTCAACACAATACCAAAACTCAAGAATGAACTAGGGACTGAAATACAAACAACCAGCTTTTCTTTTTAATGTAACAGTGACCTTTCCTTACTCTCAAAACTGACCCACTCTCTCAAACTCTTAAGAGCTCACAATTCTCAAAATGATAGTCAAGAGCTGAACGCCTGAAGAACTCTCCCTGACTCTCAGTATTCTTTTCAGCATTATTTATATGCAAACCACAACTCCCTTTACAGCTCTTAGGAGCACTTCCCTATTAAGAAAAATGAATCAGCCCATCATGTTCCCTGATTTTTCCCACTACTATGTGTCTAATCTCTTTTTTAATTCACTTGTCCCCTACTACTATATGTCACATTCTATTCTTAATTCAAAGGTCATGGGTACATATTTATTTAATCATTTCCCCGTAAACTTTCCCATACCATTATGTTGTGTTCCCACTAATTATTAAACAAATGCCTTAGTTTAATAGCACATTAGTATTTACTGGCAGCCCACTCAATCATTTAAAATTTCAAGTTCAAATTACCCCCTGAACTTACTGTGAATTACCATCCTACCCCATCAGCAATACCAATTCACCTATGTAAGAAACCAAATCACTGATTAACTAAGGCTGAATTTAAACTCAAGTTCAATTCATATCAGAACCCAAACATAACATTATGATTTACCTCAGCAAACTTAATCAACAGTTTAAGCTTGAACATTAGATTAAAACAAATAGCATCAAAATAAAGGTCAAGGATTCAATGATTCAGAACAAAGTTATATTGACTACTAAAGTCAAAAACTTCAAACCACAATTGACATGGATACATTGGAGTAAACTAACTACATTTAGAACAAATCACAATTTCTAAAATAAACTTAGACAAAATGAAGTGACATTGCCACTATACTGAACGGAGCCCTGAAGCTGGTAATACATAAAACAACTAACATCAACAAATTCGAATGGCACAACTAAACTACAAACATGAACGGATTAATCGACGAAACTAGTTAATCGACTCAACAACATGCTAATCAATAGAGGAAAACTGGACTAGAAAAAGGTCCAAAAGAGGAGGAAGAATTAATGGACAAAATGATGAAATACAACGAGACTCAATCTGATAAATAATAACAACAACAAAAATTTAAAGAAAACAGAAGAAAATACCTCATAATCTTAGACCAAGCTCCCATTCATTTTAGTCGAAACTTCAACTTAAGTTTGAAGCCGAAACAGACCTTAATCGAGTGTTCTCGACTGAGAACACTCGACTAAGGTCAATTACGACCTCAAATTCCACACCTCGAATCGACTTCAGGATTTTGTTCTTTTAGAGTCTACGTAGTCGATTTTAAATTCGACGAGATCTGCTATGATTCGAGCAAAACTAACATGGGATTTAGGCCGAGGGCAGCCTAGTAGTTCAGTGGTGTAACTTTGGGACCGTTTGTAGGTGGCGCTTCCACCAGGGAATCTTGTGGCAGCGCTAGGGTTCTTGGATTAAAATTGATATTCGAGGAGGGGGTTTGGGATTCGAGGGGAAACAACCATGGATTTGGACAAAGGAGGTTGTGAGGGAGCTATGGTGTAAAACTTGAGGCGTTTGGGTGAACTATGGTTCATGGTCGACCTTTCGATCTAATATTCGAAAAGACTGGCTGGGATTCGAGGGAAGTTGTTTGGAGTACTAGAATGGGGAGGTTGAGGGGATTCTATGGTGTGAATATGGAGGTTTTTGGCCCACCGGAACCGCCATGAGGCGATTTTCAGTGGGTGACATACGGTGGTAAGAGGCGGAGGGAGACTGGCCTATCTCTGAAGTGTTAGAGACGAAGAGGGGGGTTCTT
>MU675801.1:0-22760 GCA_026770625.1 Nicotiana glauca
AATGAGAATTTTCTCGAACTCGGGTAGCCCTCGGGCTTGGTAGTCGAGTGAGTGTTTGCTTGAACTTGACTTGTAGGCTATCCTTAATAATTTTTGACAAACTAATTTCTGATGCCTTGGTCCTGATGCCAATATCATGATATAAGCGGTTGAAGTGACTAAAAAGTTGTTCTTCATATCATTCCCAAAGTCATTAATTTGAGGCGGCTGACGGTCGGCCGTTTGGGTTCCTCAGCACTCTTAAGTGAAATTTATGAATAGAAAGATTCCATAACCTTACAAACTTTATTCCCATATTGTTTTCAAAGTCTCATTATCCTTTTTTTCAATCTCCTTGAGCTCTCCCTTCTCTTTTCTAACAGCATTTTTCATCTTCTCGGATCTTTCGCTTGCTGATGGCTAGAACTTCTAAGTCTGTTCCTCAAAAGGAAAAAACTCCCTCATCTTCTCGAACGACCAAGAATAAACTGGTTCTACTAGTGTAGGTCGTGGTTCTTTATCCCCTTGAGCAAGAATTTTTCCACGTAAAAATCCATATCTTATTTACTTACTATTTAATTAGCATTCTCAGTGGGAACTCATAAGAGGACCTGGTGTCTCTATAGTTTGGTGGACTCATACAAACTATCAATTGGTATCACAGCGGGTTCCTCATATCAGGCTAATACCTAGGAATGATCTTTGTGGTTGCTCCACCAAATTTTGAAGAAGGTCAATCTACGTACAGACCACCCAGGTTCAATGGGAAATACTATGGGTGGTGGAAGACGAGAATGCATGATTTTATCATGGCTGAAGATTCTGAGTTGTGGGATGTTATATGTGATGTTCATTTTATCCCAATAAAGAATGTCAGAGATCATTCATTGACGACGCCAAAGACCAGGAAAGAATACACTGATGCAGATAGGAAATTTGTGGAGAAAATTTTTCGTGCCCAAAAAATTTTGGTGTGTGGCATAGGACCTGATGAATACAACAGGATCTCAACTTGTCAATCCAAAAAAGAGATATGGAAGCTTTGCAAACAACACATGAGGGAACCACTCTGGTAAAGCAATCAAAGATTGATGTGCTTACCACTGCGTATGAGCTCTTTAGGATGAAAGACGATGAATCTATTCAAAACATGTACACAAGATTCACTTCCATAATAAATGAGTTACACTCACTTGGTAAATTCATTCCCAGGAACAAGCTCATGAGAAAAATTCTTAACATCCTACCTAGTTCATGGAAGAGTAACGTAAATGCTATCGCTAAAGCAAAGGACTTGCAGGATCTGACCATAGACGAGCTAGTTAGAAATATGAAAGCCTACGAAATAAAGAGGAAGATAGACAGTGAAAGAAGAGAACTAAATAAGGAGAAGAACCTGGTACTCAATGTTTAAGGCAATGACTCAAGTGAGGAAGACTGTGACATGGCTTACCTAACCAAAAGATTTTAGAAAATGGTTAGAAAGAATGGTGGAATACTAAAGAGAGGCAGTTCTAGCAGACCAAAGAATTATGGCTTCTATCATAAATATGGAAAGCCAGGGCACTTTATCAAAGAGTGTCCTCTCCTAAAGCAAGAACACTTCAAATACAACCCTAACAAAGCAGCCAAAAGGAAATGGTTTCTAACAAATGCTTCAAAATAAATAACGTCGCTGATAATGTTATGAAGCAAGCTCTTGCAGCATGGAGAGATTCCTCCAGTGAGTCTGAGGAAGAAACTGATGTAGGTGATAGCTCTATGATGGCATGTAACGACCCGACCGGTCATTTTGAGCACTAGCACATCGTTCCACAGTTTGAGACCATGAGCATCTTCCCTTCAGGTATTATTACTTGTACGCATGGTCGAAAATGAATTTCGGGAAGTTCAGAGTTGATTTGAAAAGAGAATTCTCATTTAGGAAGCTTTATGTTGAAAGAATTGACTAAGATTGAACTTTTGAGTAAACGACCTCGGAATTGGGAGTCGAAGGTTCTAACAGGTTCGTATGATGATTTCGGACTTGGGCGTATGTCTCGATCAGATTTTGGAAGACCCGGGAAAGTTTCGGCACCTATTATGGAAGTTAGCATTTTTGGAAGAATTTCATAAGTTTAGGTTGAAGTGCATTTTAGTGTTACCAATATTTTTTTGTGGATTTTGAGTCTAGGAATAGCTCCGTATGGTGATTCTGGTGGAGGGAGCACGATCGGAAGTGAATTCGGAGGTCCCTGGATCATTTTGGAGTCATTTGGCTAAAGATAAAAATTAGAAGGTTTTTGAGGAGTTTGACCAAAAGTTGACTTTTAGATATCGGGGTTGGAATCCAATTTCAGAAGTTGAAGTAGGTTCGTAATGTCGAATGTGACGTGTGTAAAATTTGAGATCAATCGGACGTGATTTGATAGATTTCGATCGAATGTAGAAGTTTGAAGTTCTAAAGTTCATTAAGCTTGAATTGGGGTGTGATTCATGATTTTGATGTTTGATATGATTTAAGGCCTCGAGCAGGTCCATGTTATGTTATGGGACTTGTTTGTGTGATTGGACAGGGTGCCGGAGGCCTCGGGTGCATTTCGGATCATTTCAGGCTATGTTGCAATAGCTGATGCTGGTGTCTATTGTTTTTCTTCGTGTTCGCGAGGATCCTCTCGCATTCGTGAAGAAGATTTGGCTTCAGGGACTCTGTTCTTCGCGTTCGCGAAGAGGTCCTCGCGTTCACAAAGAAGGAAATCTCTATTGCACAGGTCTGACTTCGGAGGCACATATCTCGCAATCTATAAGAAATTTGGAGATGATCCAAAAATAAAAGTTGTAGCCCTTTGTGTCTAGTCTTAGAAAAGTAAACCATTTTGCATTTGGATTTGTGTAAAAAAGGTTATGGCTGTTATATTTTAAGCTGTCCGGGAATATGAAGAAGAAATTTGTGTTGCACATGGCTGACTATGGCAACTTATATCTCAAAGTATATAAGGAATTGGGAGATGACCAAAATATGAAAGTTGTATATCTTGGTGTCTAGTTTCAAAAAGATTAAACCATTTATTATTTGGAGTTTTGTACGAAAAGTTATGGAAATTATACTAGAGGTTGTTTGAGAAGAGTTTGGAAAATGGTTTTTGGGAATTTTCTTCTTTGCGAACGCGAAGAAGAGTCGTCTGGGTAGTGTATAAGTGTAAAAAAATGGGTTTGACTCATTTCATTTTATTTCCTCTATAAGAGCCGACCTAGGAGCAATTTTGGAGCTCCATTTTCATCATCCATGTCAAGGTAAGTGATTCCCATCTATTGCAAGTTAATTAATTGGAATACGTCTAGATTTTAACACGGAAAATCATGTAAATTAGTAGAAATTTTGGGATTTTGAAGAAAACCTAGGAAATTTATATCCTTGGATTTTAACCACGATTTTGGACATGAAATTGAGAGCCAATTATATATTTGAGTTCGTGAGGTTGTGGGTAAACTTTATCTACGAAAGTTTTTGGAATCCGGGCACGTGGGCCCGAGGGTGATTTTCTAAACTTTTCGATCAGAGTTGGGATTTTATATAAATTGAATTGTTATGAGTATTAGGATGTATTTTCATTGGTTTGCCCATTATTTGGCTAGTTTTTGAGCATTGGAGCATCGGTTTGAGTCGTCGGAAGGGGCTTGGAAGACGGTTATTGGACTTCGGAGCGAGGTAAGTCTCCTTTCTAACCTTGTAAGAGTCATTGCCCCATAGGTAAAATAATTGGTTATGTGCTCCTATTTGTGGGGGCTACGTACGCACAAGTGACGAGAGTCCGTGCGTAGCTACTATCATGTTTAAGTCTGGGTAATCTAGGACCCAAAAGCATGCTATACCTGAAATACTACCGGGCATGCCACCAGACAGGGAAATTGATTTCGGTTTTGATCTGGTGCCGGGCACTCAGCCCATCTCTATTCCTCCTTAGCGTATGGCACCAGCAGAGTTAAAGGAATTGAAGGAGCAGCTTTAGGAACTCCTAGATAAGGGGTTTATTCGTCCTAGTGTGCCATCGTGGGGTGCATCGGTCCTATTTGTGAAGAAGAAGGATGGCACAATGCGAATGTGCATTGACTATAGGCAACTGAACAAAGTGAGAGTGAAGAACAAGTATCCTCTACCCCGTATTGATGATTTATTTGACCAGCTTCGGGGGCAAGGGTACTCTCCAAGATTGATCTCCGTTCAGGCTATCACCAGCTGAAGATTATGAATTCTGATTTTATGAAGACGGCTTTCAGGACGAGATATGGGCACTATGAGTTTTTTGTTATGTCTTTTGGGCTGACTAATGCCCACACATGCACCTCAGCATTCTCATTTCTTCTACTTTAAACTTTTGAATATAGGAGTTCTTGATTGGCCAATACTTAGTCTTATACAATATAACCGGTCTAACTACTATTCTATAGTAATTATCAATGGCATATTCTCATCATAAAAAATACCAGAAACAAGCCTCCATTTTATCCACTCCGCACTTATATGGTGCGTGACATCATCGTCAATCTCCCCATTGCCTTGGATGACTGACCCCAGGTACTTGAAACTTCCTCTCACAGTGATAACTTGCATATCAAGCCTTACTTCCACGTTCATTTCATGATTCATGTTACTACATTTGCACTCCAAGCATTCTGTTTTGGTCCTGCTTAACTTGAAACCTTTTGACTTCAGGTCTGTCTCCAAATCTCTAGCCTATCATTAACTCCATGCATCTCATCGACTAGTACTATATCATCTGCAAATAACATAAACCATGGGACCTCTCCCTGAATGTGATGCATTAGCACGTCCATCGCTAAGTCAAAAAAAATGGGCTAAGAGCTGATTTCTAATGCAACCCCATCATGATTGCAAAGTGTTCTAAGTCTCCTCCCACTATCCTAACCCCGGTATGAGCTCTATCTTGCATGTACTTAATAAACCCTAGTATATGCTACAGGCACACCACTCGCCTCCAAACATCTCCATAAGCCTCTATTAGGACTTTGCCATGTGCTTTTTCTATGTCAATGAATACCATATACAAATCCCTTTTTCTCTTTCTATACAGCTCTACCAATCTTCTAGCAAGGTGAATGGCCTCAGTAGTCGGTTACCATGGTATGAAATTGAACTGGTTCCCAAAAATAGAAGAGCCATATTTTATTTAACTTAACGATGGACGTGTTGAAGTGGCACATTTAGTGGAAAGTCATTTGGTGCATGTTATTTGCAGATGACATAGTATTGATAGACGAGATGCGAGGGCGGAGATTTGGAGACACACCCTGGAGTTAAAGGTTTCAAATTAAGTAACATCAAAATAGAATACTTAGAGTGCAAATTCAATATTGTGGAGCATCAAATGGACGGGGAAGTGAGGCTCGATACGCAAGTTATAGCTAGGAGAGGTAGTTTCAAGTTTATGGGGGCATTCATCCAATGCAGTTGGAGATTGATGATGATGTCACATATCGTGTATGAGCCGTATGGATGAAATAGAGGCTCGCTTTTGGTATTTTGTATGATAAGAATGTACTACTAAGACTGAAAGATAAGTTCTACAGAGTGGTAGTTAGATTGACTATATTGTATGGGTGGATTGTTGGCTAGTCAAGAACTCCCATATCCAGAAGTTGAAAGTAGTAGAAATAAGGATGATGAGGTGGATGATCAGGCATATCAGGAGAGATAAGATTAGGAATGAAGATATTCGAGAATAGATTAGTAATATATAAATATAATGCGAGTATTATTTATTTTTGTTCTAGCTTATTCTATTAAAATTATTATTATATTTTAAATGTATTGTTTAAACAAAAAATGCAAGTTTGAATAGAGGGTATTCTTGTCATTTTAGGTGTTATGACCCAAAATCCCACCTTAAGGATGTGATGGCACCTAGTATCTAAAATTAGGTAAGCCGATCACTTACGACAGTTAAACCAATAAGACATGGTATTATGAAGCAGAGTTATAAATGCGAAAATAAAGGTGATACAAACCAACACGACGATAATCACCACAAATTCCTAAGATTAGGTAGTATATAGTCACCAGCTCTAGCCGAATACATAAAAATATCTCAAAAATTACAATATTGATCAAATAGAGAATTGACAGTATAAATGTAGGGAGAGGATTCTAAGGGACTGTGACGAACTAAACAGCTCTACCTTGAATCCTTACGATCAAAGAAGCTCTCACACCTTGGGTCCGCTACCTCCAACACCTGGATCTACACAAAAATATGCAGAAATATACTATGAGTACACCACAATCGATATTCAGTAAGTATCAAGACTAACCTCGATGGAGTAGTGTCACGACCCTAAACCCAGACCCGGTCGTGATGGCACCTCTGGTAAAGACAAGGCCAGCCGACACATTTCCAATCCAGTTTTTAAGCAATTAAACAATATGCTTACGTCTAAAACATGATATAAACTCAGAAGTAACAATGACAATACAAAACATTTCGCAGAATACAACCCAACTCAGCCCGATACTGGGGTGTCACTAGTCATGAGCATCTACTAAGGTCTAAATACAACTGACAAAGCCTGAAATGTACTAAGTACAGACTAATAGAATAAAGAGGGAGAAAAGCAGTACTGGAAACGCCGACAGCTACCATGCTAAACTCCGATAACTATGCCTCCGATCAACTAATACCTGCTGTCGAGTTTAGAAAATACTTGAATTTGCACATAAGGTGAAAGGAGTAAAGTGAGTACACCGACTGAGTGAGTAATAATCATAAATAAAGACTGAGTGATAAGAAATCACGAAAAGAGCATCAACATGCTGTACAGAAGTAGTACAAAACCAGTAAGAAAGCAATGAAGCTGCGAAATCTCTTAAAGCAGCTCAGTTTATAACTTCTTCAAAAATGACTTTTCAATAGTTAAGCAATTGAATGCAAAACAACTAGAACAGATAAACATAGAGAATCCGCCCCTCGGGCATAGTTACACAACTACACAGGTAAATGACCGGTAATTAAATAGATATACACATAAAGGTTTGCCTCTCGGACTATAACTCAACAACTCCGCCCCTTGAGCAATATCTCAGATCAATACCAGTCCCTCGGGCAATCACGTAAAACAATACCAGCCCCTCGGGCTATATCTCACATCACAATGGGTACCCGCGCTCACTAGGGGTGTGCAGACTCCTAGAGGGGCCCCTTACGGCCCAAGCACAATATCAAGCCATCTCGTGGCGTACAATTTCAGGCCCTCGGCCTCATAATCAAAATCATTGTATCACCGCTGCGGCATGCAGCTCGACCCAAAAGATATCCTCACAACACAGGCCTCGGCCTTACTAAGTCAAAAATTACATAAGCCTCTCGGGCAATAGTAAAACAGTGTTTCTCATCCCAACACATCATTTAAATATCCTTTGAGTATTAAATCTGAGTGAACATGGCTAAGTTTGGAAAACAGTGGAAACCACATGATTGAGTTCAAGTATAAAGTCAAAACAGTGAGGAAATATCAACAACAATACCCGAAGGGTTCAAATAATTGGCATGAAACCCAAATATGGCATTCAGCTCAAATAATGATGAGAGCAAATAGATTTCAGTCAAATATACGAAAAAATCATCAATCGGATAGACCAAGTCATAGTCCCCAATAGTGCACGACCCTACGCACATCATCAAGTATGTGTCTCACCTCAATACAGCACTATGATGTGCAATCCAGAGTTTCAGACCCTCAAAATATCATTTATAATCATTACTCACCTCGAACCGGCTAAATCTCTAGTTCACATTTGCCCCTCGAATCGGCCTTTGCGCGCATCGAATCTATCCAAAATCAGAACGAGGCATCAAAATATGCTAAGGAAACAAAGCCCAAGCGAAACAATCAATAAAGTGCACAAAACCCGAAATTACCAAAACACGGCCCTCAGGCCCACGTCTCGAAATTTAGTAAATTTTTACACCAATAGATTCCTCATCTCCGCACGAGTTCACACATACCAAGAACATCAAAATCCATCCACAAATAACCCTTCAAATCTCAAATGTTTGGTCTCCAATTTCAAGCCTTAGCTCTCCAATTTTAGGCTTAGATTTCATGATTTTCTAGGTGGAAATTCACATAATAATCAAGTACTAGTCCAAGAATCTTACCGCCAAACGTTTTCCCCTTGAATCCCTCTTCAATCTCCTTCAAAAATCTCCAAAAACGATCAGTTATGGAGGAAATAAGCCCCAAAATTGCGGACAAGATGAGCTTAAAAACATTTTGCCCAGGAATATTTTCCTTCTTCGCGAACACGGTCAAACCCTCGCGTTCGTAAAGCACAAACTTACTTTGACCAATTTTTCCTCTATGTGAACATCACATGACCATCGTGAATGCGATGTTTCCTCAGCCTTACCCTTCGCGATTGCACACCCTCTCTCGCGAACGCTAAGAACAAGCACGACCTCAAACCAGCTGACCAAAAAGACCCTATGAGAACACGACTTCCATCTCGCGAACGTGATGCACGAGCATCCAGCCCATCGCGAACGCGAAGGCTAATCTTCCACTGACTTCCAAAATGCATTCTGATCATGCTCCTAAGTCCCAAATCAGCTAAAGGAGCTAACCAAATCATAAAAATTCCGATCCGAGATCATATACACACAAGTCAAATCTTGGTCAAACCTTTCAAATTTCAATCTTAAGACTGAGAACTGTTCTTCCAATTTCATTCCGATTACCCTGAAAATCAAAACCAACGATTTACATGAGTCATAATACATCACACGTGGCAAGTCATTCCCGAGAACTGGCGAGCCAGGTGCAAAAGCTCAAAATGATCAGTCAGGTCATTACAAGTAGTGACGCGGTTCAAGGCATTTTATACTCACTAGACAAATAACCTATGCAATAAATATATCAAAGAAAATTGATAACAGGAATATAATGAAAAACAGTGACAACAACCCTTTAGAACATGCGCGATAACAACTCAAAATAATAAGCGCATGTTTGATTCCAAAACATCCAATAGAGGTAAGGCATGTGATGATATGTCAAATACAGCCATTAACTCAAAACATAATCTTTCAGAAATAATTATGAGAATGAAATATCAACCCTGCCTCAACACAATCACAACAACAAGAAGACACCCCAAAATATCACATAACATCATCAAAATGCCATTTTTATTATGTTGCATGTGCACATAAAAATAATATGCCACTCTTATTTCGCCACATACGCATATAGCTATCCTTATTTCGCCACCTGGGCAACCCGAAATAACGCCAATATTATTTTTCCTCATGCACACAACAATAGATAAAATCACACAGCAAAAAACCTCGTGATGATACCCCCAATCAATATGTCCACAAGTGTCACGGTACCACAAAAATAATAATGCCAAGTGCCACAATATCACAATAATGGTACCAAAGTTTCATCCAAGTATAAGTTCATAACATTCAACAACAGTGCACGAGGATATAATAAATAATCATAGAAGCGGAAGGGTGTTCAATAAATAAAGTATGACTATGGCTAAGTCAATGAAATGATCAATGATCAAAAAGTCATAAAGTAGTCTCAAAAGTTTCATATAAAGTTCATTATCACATTAAGGCATATTAATAGCATACGGTCTATTCCTTTGAATACAACACATAGTACATTATACATGCTCGTCATATCATGTAAACGTCACTTTCCACATCATAGAAATTAACAATTAGGACTAGCACCTAAGGGGTATTTTTTTCCCACAATGTTAGGCAAAATACTTACATCAATAAAGTTAAATAAATATTCAAAGAAGCCCTTCCCACATGAAACAAACTCCGGAAGGCTTGAATCTAGCCAAAATAACTTAATAACATAAATAAAAATCATAGGAAATGATCCGAATAATAAAGCTTTAATTTTAACTAAAATCAAAAAGTCAACCCCGAGCACCATCCGGGAACTCGACAAACCTTACAAATTTTGAATACTTAGTCTGATACAAGTCTATCTATATCAATTTCATCCAATTCCGACCTAAAATCGACCTTCAAATCATCAATTTATGATTTAGAAAAGTTTTTACTAAAATCTCCAATTTCTTCAATTCAATTTATCAATCAATCGCTAAATTCAAGGTTGGAATTATGAAATATAAATAAATTCGAGTAAAAAGTACTTACCCTAATCTAAGTAGTGAAGATCCCCACCAAAACTGTCCAAAATTGAGCTGCAAAACCTTGTGAGAAAATGTAATTAAATTCTGAAATAACTAAAAATGCAGTAGTTGTCCCAGTCCAAATAAGATCCTAGATGATCACAAAACTCGCGTTTGATACGCCCAGCATGATCTTTGCGAGATTACACCCAAGATAGTCTTTTGAACATGGGCAGATTTATAGGCAAATATATGGGGCACCTGAACTCATGGACTCTCCGCCAAACTAAGTTCTTTATGTACATATGCTTTAGAAATGGTTTAATACTATTTAATGGCACCCATGCTACAAAGCGGCTAAATAGTGCTCTTGGTTGAATGTTGAGTTATTACATAAAGGAGCATGGATCAAGCCCAACTTAATACTTTTCTATTTTTCTTTTTTTTTAGTGGTGTACCTATGATATAAAAATCCTAGATCTGCCTTTATTTTGAATCACCCAATTTGGCCTTAAAATAAGGAGTACATGGTTTTAAAGTTTTAAAAGAAGTCTGAAAATTTCAGGGACATAAATGGTATTTTTGTAATTATTTACACCAGAAAAAAGTCAGCAATAAAAAAATCTACGTTTTAGCACCTTAAACTCATTTGAAACCTCCCAGACACAAATCATATATGCTTTTCAATCATAAAACACGCTACGAACCTGCTCGCACACTCAAAGCACCAAAAAGAGGTCATCTTCACCCGATATTGACCATGGTCATACTTCAAATCCTTAACTTAATTAATTTTTCTATCAATGATCAAAAATACACCCGAGCCTCTCGGGACCCCATCCAATCATACCAAGAAGTACAAATACACTATTCCAACTTATCCAACGCCTCAAAATACTAACAGAAACATCACAACAAAGAATCGAGGCCCAATAGAATATAATTTCTCTTAAGTTGTTAAATCTTCATTCTTTTAAACGAGTGTCCGAATTACACTTAAACACATTGGATTACTTCCAAACTTTGCACACAAGTTCACTTCAACTTTATAGACCTATCCAAAGTTTCAGAACACCAATTGGAGTCCAATAACATCAAAGTCAATTCTTGCTCAAACTTATGAACTCTTACGTTCTTCCAATTGCCAACTTTCGACAAATAGTGTCGAATTCTTCTAGGAACCTCCAAAATCAAATTCGAATATACGTACAAGTCCAAAATCATCATAGGAGCCTATTGGAATAATCAAATCCCGATTCCGAGTTCGTATAACCAAAAGTCAAACCTTGGTCAGCTTTTCCAACTTAAAGCTTCCAAATCAAGAGTCGTTCTTCTAAATCAATCCCGACCCACTCGAAGACCAAAAATAACCATACACTCAAGTCATAATACATTATATGAAACTAGTCAAAGGCTCAAACCACCGAATGGAACGCTAAAGCTTAAAAGGACAGGTCGAGTCGTTACATCAGATTCTAATACAAGTATTACTAATATATGTATAAGTTGTTCCATTTTTGCCTGCATAAAATAATAAATAGATTCTCTCATAACTTATATATGTACTAATTGTGCAGAAAAGAGAAATATGAACCAAATATTGTATTAGCAATGCTATATTTTATGTCGAAAAGTGAAAATACTAATCAAACATTGTATGACTTATGCTAGATTCTATGTGGAGATTAATTTTTTTTCCATTTTTATAACCAAATAATATATAAAGTTATCATAATTTTAATATGTGGATAACTCCTCTCTAACCTGCTATGAAACGACCCCTAAGGGTATGCGGTGTTGAAGCCACCCTTTTCCAAGGGATATTAATTAATTGACATTCTTTTATCGAAAACTACACTATATAAGTAGGTAGAAGATTATGTTTATGAGCCACAATTTTAATTAAGAGGTGTCAAAATATAAAGAAGTAAACACACGGAGAAGTCAAGAGGAGTCAACTTATAGCATATATATATTAAAAATAAATTTCTACATATCTATACAATGTAATTTTAGCTCTGTTTAACCAAAAAATAGACTTTTTAGTCAAATCTAGAAAATAGAAGAATCGGGTTACTGATAATCAAAAAATAAATAAAGAAAATAATTTCCAAGTACTCAGATATGAAAGCTTGTAAAATCAAAATATATTTCAATAATGTCTTGTGTCTCAACTGATTACATATTTCTCCTTTTATATGTCCCTTTGAGGAATCTTTGTAAATGTACGTTACACCTAAGCCATATGAGGCTATTATGAATATTTAATGACATTAAATACTGTGTTACATAATCATTACATTGAATACAAATATTTCTTAACGACTCCGGTATTTATTTCTCTTGAAACGTTGTATCTTTATCTTCTTATTTGACCAGGTTCGTTATCCTTTTCATATCTCGTACGTAATTACGCTTAGATAGGGACGGGGCTTCCGAGCCTCTTATCTCGTACCTCCTTTTTTGATCCCGTATTTCTTTTTTATCCTTTTGTCTCGTACCTCTTTTATCCCGCACCAGTCTATGATTCTTTGACCAATTATAACCTTTTTATAGTTCCACGTGTCATGCCTTATCATCATTCATTTATGTATATATTTTTCCCCAATACAAGCTCCACCACTAATATATAATATATATTAAATCTCCGAAATTTTTTCTAATATTTACTTTTCTATATTCTGATTCTAATCCCCTTGGTATAAAAATCCTTGTGTATGGTACAATAAATAATTATCCATCATCAGTACTTGTATCCTGCATCAAAGCTGTGCACATGGAAGCCCTTCAATTCTCAGACTGCAAACAAATTTCCTTTGCTGCAGTGGCCGACGTGGATTTCAGACGAAACATGAGACTTTGACTTATGCCACATGTGACGTGCCATTGCCGACATGGATTCTGATAAATGCTGCTGTTGCTGCTGAATTCTTAAAATACAGTGTCTTTTTCTTTTTATTTTCCCCTCCATGTGTTTTCATGTTTGGGACCGGTCCAGAAATTTATCATGTGTCCTGTTTTTCTCAGAAATATTGAATGATGAAGGGAGGCAAGACTTGGAGGAATGAGAACCAAATGAAACAATATTGTTTGTGATATGAAATTAAGTTTGATTTTCAACTACCATTTGATATTATTGGTTGATCTAAATCGTGTGTTATGAGTTTAAGTCGAACGTATATCGGAAATAGTCTTACTTTCCCATACGTGATAGAAATAAGATTTACGTATATTTTATCTTTTTCAAATTTTATTGTAGAATTACACTGAGTATATTAATAATATTGTTATTGACTCTTTACCTCAGACGAGATATGGATAAGGTTTGCGTATGTGTATGTGTATGTTATTGTTGTTTGTGTGTTACGAGTATTATGAATACTTAGCAAGGCAAAAGTAAAATTTAATCTCTTCCCTTGCCAAACAACAATAACAACAACCCAGTATAATCCCACTTAGTCGGGTCTGGGGGAGGGTAGTGTGTACGCAGACCTTACCCCCACCTTAGGGTAGAGAGGCTGTTTCCAAATAGACACCCGCCTTGCTCTTGGGAAGACTCGAATTCACAACTTCTTGGTTGGAAGTGGGATTGCTTACCATCAGAGCAACCCCTCTTCCCTTGCCAACCAAACCCCAAAATTCAAACCATCTATTGTTCTTTTTCTTAATTAGCCAATGAAAATGTATCACTCTTTATCAATCTACAGCAATAAATATATATATATATATATATATATATATATATTGAGCAAAAATGGAAAACATCACAAGTAAAGATATTTGCTGCAAAGGGCAGAAGAATTTCTCTGATTTTTTGATGAGCCGCGTGTTCTTCTTTCTATACATAAACACTCAATCCTACGAGCATATCATGGACGGAGCCAGAATTTTAAATTTATAAATTTTCTATCTATTTTAAGTTACTGATTTCTAAAGTAATAATTTATATATTTAATAAATTTTGTTAAAATAAATATAGGATTCGAACTAAATTATTACATTCAACAAATTCGCTTCCGATGCTCTAGTTCCGCCCTAGAAAAGTATATATTTTTCACATGTAATAACTACTGTAGAGCAGTACTCCTTTGCTTTCCCTATAAAAATATCGTCCAATCTTTATGGACTGCAAAACGATAAGCTAAGCAGCCTCATACACTAATTTCAAGGAATATCTTTTCTTTTCTTGCTTCTGCTGCCTCTTCATAGCCTTCTCTTTCTACTTAGTTTTATTCTCCAAGTAAGTAGTAGTAATCCTTCTTTGGTTACTTGGTTTTATCTTCTTGTAAATATAGTAGTATTTCCTGCGTTGGTAGAATAATTAAAATACGTTTATTTACTTAATTATGTATCCAAGACGTTCCATCACGCGGAGATTCTTTTTTATCATGGCCCAAGCACATGAAAGTTATTTTTGAAATGGGTGATAAAATTATTCGAACCCAGAACTTCTTGTCTGGTCTGATAAGTTGAATTCTGTGATGATTTAATCTAAAAATTTAATTTGTTAGTGAAATCACATTTTCATTTATTTCTCCGCAATTATCAGCTTTTTGTGTTCTTTTTTTATTATATATTCTTGTTAAAAAGATTTTTAGATCCTCCGCGGTCCTAACGCCCAATCTTCTTGGTTATCATGCTATTTTCTTTCACTTTTTGTAATCTCTTTTTCATATAGCCATGCAAACGATTTAATTTCTTCTTCTTCTTCTTTTCTTTTGGGGTTTGAGTTTGTATTATTACTGATTATATGTTTGTTTGAATTCCTTCTTTAATAAAACAGGCCTAGTGTAAGCTCTATATTTTTCTGCTCATCTGAGGAATTAAAAGTCATGACGAAGTCTTCAAAAGTCTCGCAACAGATAAACCAAGTAAGAAAAATTATATATCATCTCATAAATGACCTGCCGTCAATACGTCATGCACCTTTATCTTTATATTATTAGTGTAGCTGCACTATTGACAGTAGATTAGTTCTTATTTTTATCAGGTTAACAAGCATTCTTTCTGTTCTATTTTTATGTAAACTTACTATGGGAGTCAAATACTCAAATAATATTTTCCTTGGCCATATTTTTAATTTTTTATATTTTAAATTGTTATGTATTGTGATTTATAGTACTTTCTATTTAGTTTCTAAATATGTAATTGTATTTTAAAAATTGTATGTCCAAATATTGAAAATTTGTTAATATCCTTTCAAAAAGGTTCACATAAATCAAAACGGAGAGAGTGATACTTATCATAGAGATGTACTCTTAACTATTTTGTGATTTAATTGTATAAATATTTTAACCCTATCAACAGGGGCGGATCTATTAACCAAAATTGGGTGCTTAAGCACCCACTGACCTGCACAAAGAATGCGCATAATTATAGCACCCACTGACCTGCACAAAGAATGCGCATAATTATATTGAATTTTAAAGAAAACGGCTATAAGAAGATAGCAAGCACCTAGGTAACAAAACGTTTGTTGGGTGCTTTGGTCTAGTAAGACGGCTTTAAGTTTATGGAAGTGGAGCGATAGTTCGATTCTTGCTTCTAGCAAGTCCCTAATAATTAGGCAATTTTGTTCTTTCCTACTTATTTTTTTCTGACTCTTTCTTTTTTTTGGTGGAATGAAAAATTTTATTCATCACCGGGACAAAACATTGAATTACAGCATAGAACATCACTACCATCTATCTTTATAATCTATACTTACTCGACTAAGACAAGTAAGTCTAATTGTATTTTATGTACAAGTATTTCCTAGTTTCTATTTAGCTATATACTTCTTCTATTCATCTTTTATCTCTGTCCCGCTTCTTCATATTGAGTATCTCCATCACACGAACTTTGCATTCCTTTTTAATCTGAGTACATATCTTGCTAGGTCTAGGCACAACACCTTTCCATAGTGCTTCATTTCTCCCCCTCCATATATGATAGCTCAATGCAGCCAATATAGCATAGGAGAACTCCCTTCTAAATTTGCTTCCCATCTTTCTGCCGACTCTTTTGCACAAGTTCTGCCCTTCATAGTTTGTTATATTTATTTTCAGCCATTGTAGAACTTCATTAATACACATTTTAGAGAAGTGACATTCATCACAAGTGTTCTATAGATTCTGGGGCATTTCCACACATTTCACATAAGCTATCTGAGCATATTCCTCTGTTAGCTAGCCTATCCTTAGTTAGTAGCTTCCCTTGCATCATTAGCCAGCAAATGAAGCTATACTTTGGAAAATTTTGTGCATTCCAAACCCATCTTCCCCACTGACAATTATCCAGTGTCCCTTTCAGCCATGTGTACCCTTTATTGATTGTGTATCCTCCTGTTTGCCTTTGCCATATGCCTTGATTGTACCCTTCTTCGAGCTTATCTCTTATATGGAAATTTTTTTCCAATACCAGCTGCTATCATGTGACACCCTGTATATCCCCCATTCAGTATTCTTCAAGTAAATGTGATTGATCCATTTAACCCATAAAGAGTTAGCTTTTGTTGTAACCTCCCATACATACTTTCCAATTGCAGCTTCATTCCAGATTATGCAGTCTTTTATTCCTAGCCCACCCTCTTGCTTTGGCCTACATACAAGATCCCATGCCACTAAGGGTCTTCTATTTGTCTCTACCTTTCCATCCCATAGATAGTTCCGACAAATTGATGTGATCTTTTTAAGTACTGATTTAGGTAGCAAAAAAATGGAAGCCCATTACGTATGGAGATGCATTAGCACTGCATTGATCATTTGCACCCTTCCAGCATAAGACAGATGTTTTGATCCTCAGCTTCTTATTCGTGCTATTATTTTGTCCACTAGCACTTGGCAGTCCATTTTGGATATCTTCTTCGATGATACTGTAACTCCTAAATATTTAAAAAGGAGGTTACCTCTGTTATAGCCAGTATTTCACACAGTTCCTCCACCTTCTGTTCTTCCATGTTGGCAGTATATATATTCGATTTCCTTGCATTAGTTGTTAAACCTGAAGAGTTGGAGAATGTTTGCATACCCCTGAGCATCAGCATATTAGATTGATATTCTCCTTTACAGAACATTAGTTCATCATCTGCAAAGCATAGGTAATTTAGTTGTAAACTTCTGCACTTTGTATGTTATCCAAATCCTTCCTGCTAGGTCACTAACTTCATAATTCTTGTAAAATATTCCATGCATATGACAAACAATAAAGGGGAGATGGGATCCCCTTGTCTCAATCTTCTCTTCCCTCTTATGTTTCCATATAGCCCTCCATTGATTTTCACAGTATATTGAGTAGTTGTAATACATTCCATTATCCACCCTATGAATTTTGTAGGGAAGTTTAGAGCATGCAGCATTTCCTCTACAAATTCCCACTCAATGGAGTCATAAGCCTTCTTCAAATCTATTTTGATCAAGCAACTTTTTGTAGTAGCTTTCCTGTTATACAATCTGACAAGGTCTTGGCATATCAAGATGTTCTGCATAATTATTCGACCAGCTACAAAGGCACTCTGATTTTCAGAGACAATGCTTGGCAGGATGGTTTTGAGTCTATTGCATAGCATCTTTGAGATGATTTTATACACTGTATTGCAATAGGCTATTAGCCTGTAATCCCCAACAGCTTCAACATGGTTACTTTTTGGGATCACTGTAATAACCGTGTTATTTAGTGCCTTTAGCATCTTTCCTGATTTGAAGAACTCAAATACTCCTTCCTGGAGATCTGTCTTTATGATATCCCAGCTATCTTTAAAGAATTTGCTACCATAGCTATTAGGTCCTGCGATTTTTTCTCCATCAATTTGCCAAAGTGCATGTTTAAGCTCATTTTCAGTAAATTCTTCATTTATCATATTCCTTTATTCCACTGTCACTACTGTACCTCTTCTCACCAGATTGCTGCATACATGATTTCTGTCATTCTTCTTTGTCCCCAGAAGTCCATTATAGAACTCCACAAAAACCCTTGTTATTCCCCCCATAGAAGTGACCATATTGCCATTAGAATCTTTTATTGAAAAGATTTTGTTGGCATTCCTTCTGGCCTTCATGTGACAGTGAAAATATCTGGTGTTATGATCACCTTGCTTCAGCCATAGCACTTTGCTTTTTTGTCTCAGGAACTGATCTGCTGCTTGCTTTGCTCTTCTATATTTTCTTCCCAACTCCTGTTCCTTTGTAATTAGATGCTGATTAGAGGGGTTCATTTGGTTCTGTCTTTGACAATTTTCTAATTCTTTTTTGGCCTGTTCTGCTTGCAATTCAATATCACTGAACTTTTTCTTGTTCAATTGCTGGAGTACTTTTTTGGGCCTGTTCAATTTTCCCACTAGTTGATACATTTTGGTTTTTTTTATTCCATCCTTCCAGCTATATTCCACTTTTTATTTGAATTCTGGATCTATGCTCCACATATTGAAGTATTTGAATGGCCTGTTGTTTCTCTGATTACTATTCTCCTAGTTGATTATTGTAGGACTATGGTCCAACAATCCTTCTGTCATGTAGTGTACCATTAAAGCTGGCAGCTGTGTCATCCATACTATGTTCACCAACACTCTATCTATTCTGCTCATTACTCTCTCAGCTCCACTTTGCTTATTGTTCCAAGTGTAGAAAGCCCCTGTTGATTTCAGCTCTTCAAGACTATATGTATCTACACATTGTTTAAAGTCTCTGATTTCAGCCATTGTCACTGGACTCCCTATTCTGTCTTCTTTGTTCAAGACATTGTTGAAGTCTCCCATCACAACCCATGGGCCTTGAGTATTATTGTATATATCCACTATCTCCTTTCATAAATTCCTCCTTTGGGCCATATCTTTACATGCATAGACCATAGTAATATATAGCCCGTTGCATGTACCTTTATGCCTTACTCCATTATGTATTAGATGGTCTGTTGTTCTCAGGATATCAACCTCATATATCATAGGTTTCCACATCAACCATATTCTACCCCTTGGGTATTTTGCTAAGTTAGTTGTAAACGACCATCCTTCACAAAGATTAAGAGAAGCACTATGTGCTTTGGTTCTCTTAATCTTGGTTTCCAGGAGCCCAAACAAGCCAGTCCCACTATTATGCATAAACAGATGAATATCTTTCTGTTTATCTGGCTTGTTGAGGCCCTTGACATTCCAAAATCCTATCTTATCCATTTGGTAAGGGGTTCCCCCATCCCCTCCCCTGTTCTGGGCCACCCTTTGCTTGTTCACCCTCTTGAATATTAGCATTGGTTGCCTTCTGATTTTCAACTACTTTATCTAGAAGTGCAAATGCATTACTGGTAGGGATTGCTTTGTTCTGCGTATTTTGTAGCTGGCCTCTTGTTGTTCAGCTCTCTCCCTTGGTCTGCCCACCTTCTTTAGATGTCCCCTCTCCTGCAGTTCTTTCCCCTATTTGCTTCTCATTTCCATTTTGTATTACCCTCCCTCCTGTTCCCTCTACTTCTTGTTTCTCCTTTTCAATCTGCTTTCCTCTTAGTTCTGCCTCTTCATTGTGTAGTTTCCTACATTCTTGTAATTTATGTCCAAAGTTTTTACCCTTTGGACACAATGTAGGTTTCCTTTCATAATATACTTCTTGCCTTACTATTTCCCCACCTCATTCTCAAATAAGACTTGCATTGGGTAAGTTTGGTTAATTGACACTTCAACCAATACCCTATCATATGCAAGTCTTTCCTTATTAGTTGTTGCTCTATCCGCTTTTAGTGGTTTACCTATCAATCTTGATATTTTGGTTAGAGCATTCTTCCCCTAATACTTGATATCCAGTCCCTTGAGTCTAATCCATACCGGAATTCGGTCACCTTTCTTTTTATTTACATCTATATCAGGTTCCCATGATTTTACAACTATAGGTTTTTTGTCGAACATCTGGACTGCTTCCTCAATGACTTTGCTTCTGCTGTCAATTGTATGAAATCGTACCAGAAACACTCCTCTATTAACTTGTGCAATCTTGTCAATACCAAGCCCTCCCCAGATTCGACAAAAAATATCTATTAGTTACATCCAGTGGAGGATTAGACCCCAATACATAGCAAATTACTGCTGATTTCCAAAATACAATTTCATCCTTGATGTCTTCCATTGTGATTTTTATATTTTCTCCCGATGTTACCTCATAGTTGAATTCTAGGCCTTCCACTTCTGGTGCTATTCCCACAATTTTGCTCCATGAACTCGTTTTCGTGCTTTGTTGCTCTGTACTTGCTTCATTGCTTTTCGTTTGTTCTTCTTCCACCTTATCCGCCCATGAACCCCTTGATTTCTCAACCATTTGTGGAGTTTTCATCGGTACTAAAGGAGTCTTCGTTGAAGCAATTGGAGTCTTTATTGAATTCCTTGTGGCCGTCTCAGATCCTTGGCTTAAAGCTAATGGCACGATCCCTTGAATCGCGTTGATGTTTCTCGTTTTCTTCGCATCTGTAGATTGTGAAATTCCAAAATTTCTCAGTTGATTACTTGAATTTGCTACCTGTCATTGCTGCCCTCCCCCTCCAGTTTTCGTTTTTCTCGCCATATTCAGTTTACCTGAGAGAGAAAGTCATTCTAGAGAGAGAAAGTCCAAAATCTTGTGCTTATTTATATATTTATTTATTTATTTTCTGACTCTTTGTATTGTCTTTTTTTTAATTATTTTTACTTTTTCTAAATTACTATGGCAAAGAAAGAACTAGAAAATCTACTTAAAAGGGGACTCCAAATGTCGACTCTTTTGAAGAGCAACAGTTCGTCTCAAACGCAAAACGCATTCTTTTCTTGATAGTTGTGTTATTCATTACAGAACAAACGCAAACGCATACTTTTCTTGATAGTTGTGTTATCCATTACAGTCTCCTGATGTCTATAATATTAATGCTATAAGTTTTTTTTATTAATTTCTTTTTATGATCATGTATAAAATGCACTTATACATTGCGATTGATAGTATTTTACGTCCAAAAACTTTAAGCACCCGTGAATCCAAAATCCTGGATCCGTCATTGCCTATCAATACATAAAATTTAATATTTTGGATATTACTCCCTCCGTCCCAATTTATGTGATAATGTTTGACTTAGTACTCACAGAGTTTAAGAAAGAAAATAAGATATTTGAAACTTGTGATCTAAAAAAAATTATAAATATTTGTGTAGCTTTAAATAATTTTATTAGGGGTAAAGAAATAATAACAATAATAACAAAAACAATATATCTAGCGTATTCTCACAAGCGGGTCTTAGGAGGATAGTATGTACGCAAACCTTATTTTTACCGTGTGAAGATAGAGAGCCTATTTGCGGTAGACCCTCGATCGACTTTAAAGGTAAAGCGGGTATTTTAAATTTAAATTATTATTAAATTAAAAAATATGAATTTTTTTATGACTAACTATAAAGGAGAGAGTGTTATGTTAAAGTAGAAGGTAAGAATAAACCCACCTAACCCCTTGGGGAAATTTGAGGGAACTCCAAAATTAAATAATACACGAGGGCGGAGGCAGTCAATATTAATAAAAGCATGTGTACCATGATTTATGATGGAGAACCAAAGACCATAATCATACCACCCTTGACCAATTAAAGAAAGAGGTATTGTCACTTTTCGGTTTTAGCGTGTGTCAGAAATTATTTATATTCGATAACTAAAAAAGTGTATAAATTTTTTATAATTTTGTATATAACATACGAAAATTTTATATATATATATATATACAAAACAAATATACATTTTTCGGTTATTATTTTAAGAGCAACTATACAAAGTTATTTTCGGTTAAAAAATGCAACACTTCAATTTTTAAATGCCAAATGGGTCCCTATTGGTCTCTGTTTGGGTGCACAAGGCTCCTTGCTCCCCTCACCACCACTCTCCCAAGTAAAGGACATGCATCTTCTTTGTCTCCAATGCCTTTCAAATTAACCTGACCAAAAAACATAGAATCAGAAATTTCAGAAATATGGTCTTAATTTGATTCTCTTTTCTTCCTCATCTTTAGTTACAGCATAACTTAAAGAGAATTTTGGGTCAAATTTCTTGCAGCTACTAGCAAAGAGTTTATGTAATATTATGCATACACGGCGTAAAGAAATATTTGCACAATCAAATTGTTTATATTGTATAGTACAGGTAAAGATCAGTGATAAATTAAAGAATAAATTGATAACATGATAAAAATTACTCATTTTGTTTAAATATGACAACATTTCCTTTTTAGTTTGTTCCAAAAAGAGCGATACCTTTATGAAATTGGAAACAATTTAAGTTTAACTTTTTATTTCTATTTTTAATGAGAAACTATTATAATCGCATAAATATTTATGGCTTATTTTATATCATAAATTTTAAAAAAAAAATTCTTAAACTTCATACCGATTCAAATGCTATTACATAAAGTAAAACGGAAGGAGTATTAACTTGCTAAAATAGGCTAAAGTACCATAAGCGAATGCAGCATTTCTTCAATGGGCTCAACTAACCTAGAATATATATTCTCAAAATGACATGAGTTCAGTATCAATATTAGGAAAGTTAAAGACTAAATTTAATCATATATTGGATCCACCTCTAGGTTAAATTACACTCATCGTGTAAAAAAATCTTTACGCTGCCTATATATATATATATATATATATATATATATATATATTT
>MU675801.1:23193-37952 GCA_026770625.1 Nicotiana glauca
ATATATATATATAACTTAAATTTATTCGAGAATTCCTCTATATATATTCTGCAGTTTTAACGTTATTCTCTGACACCACTTTCTTTTCAGACTATAAGCATGAAAGAATCACCTGATCCTCCATTTGAAGAGACATACAAGAATCTTTTTGACAACATAAGTAATGAAAAGGATTCAAACAATTACGAAAACCTCTTCTTAGTGGAGAAATGCGAGTTGCCTCTTGTTGATCTTTACCAACTAAATTATGGAGACGAATTCGAGAGAAGAGAGTGCAAGAAAAAAATAGCGAAAGCTTCAAAAGAATGGGGGTTTTTCCAAGTGATAAACCATGGTGTTTCACATGATATTTTGGCCAAAATGAGAATGGAACAAGTCAAGCTTTTCAACAAGCCGTTCAATGAGAAAATGAATATTGACAAGAATCTTAACTTCTCAGAAGGAAGTTACCGCTGGGGAACGCCGACAGCTACTTGCCTTCGACAACTTTCTTGGTCGGAAGCTTTTCATGTTCCTCTCTCTGATGTTTCCAGTTCAAAGGGACTCAGCAGCCTCAGGTAATCGGAATTAATTTCACTGTTATATTTTATTTAATGTGTGTGTATGTGTGTCCGAGACCCCAGTTGTAAAATTACAGTAAATCTATTATTGTTATTGTTATTATTGTTGTGTGTATGTGTCTCATACTGATTGGAATTTATAAATATACTAGTAGTGGATAAAAAATTTACACAATCAGTATAATTTAATTTAATTAATATGTTGCGGAAGGCCGTTACTTGTCACATACTAAGGACAATATGAGTAGTTATCCTTTAGGTAATTTGATTTGATTGGGTTAAAAATCATTTACTCTTCCTTTCTATATCTCTCCCTACAGAAGGAGAGGTTCTTGTGTTTTGCACAATTTGATAAGTAGGAATAAATTGTTGAAACAACGAACTAAACTAAGCAAATACTATTTGTACTGTTATACTTTTTTATTTTTGAAGAATCAACTTAAATAGCTGGTCACCCACTTAGCTGCCTAAACTAGAAATAGGCAACAAATATAATTTATATGGTCAAATCTCTTTATAATAGTATCATTTGTTTCGAATTTTTTTGATTGTTATAGTAAAGGGATGTTATATACTAGAACATATATTATAACATGGAGTATCATGAAAATTGGCTCTATAAAAAATTGGCTTTTATAATGAATGACTATTATGTAGCGATAGTGTTATTGAAATGTCTGACTCACTGACGTTATATTGATTAGTGTAATTAGCTCTTGAGGCAAAACCATCAGAAGCTCTCCTGGCTCCTGCAATGTAGCGACAACTGTGCTAGTGTTTTAAATATTTAGGACAAAGTTGTTTAGCCTATATTCGAGAAATCCTTATGACATGAAGTTTTTTCCTTTTTTATTTCTTCTGAGGTACGCTGAAACTGTGAATTGTAAACTAAAATGTGTACTCCATTTTTAGGTTTCCTTACACTTCTTTTTTTTTAAAAAAAAGGATTAATTTCCTTAATTGTAAGATTATTTGTCTAAAATACCTTTTATTTTCTCTTAAGTGTATCCCTTAATTAAATGTTTTTTTTTCTGAAAGAGAAACAAAACAACAAAAGGCCAGCTAGAAATCAGTGAGGGAATGAATCCCCAATACCCACCACTACTCTCTCCGTTTCATATTAAATAATATGAGATATTTTTCTTTTTAGTCTGTTCCAAAATAAATGACACATTTCTAAATTTTGATATAATTCAACTTTAAACTCCTCATTTTACCTATTTTACCCTTAATGAGAAGCTTTTACAACCACACAAAAGTCATGGCCTCAAAAAGCCTTACCCCTTAAGCTTTTAAGACCATAAATTTTAAAAGTCTTTTTTTTTTCTTAAACTCCGTGCCGAGTCAAACTACCTCAAACAATATGAAACGGAGTATGTAAGAATGCATCCTTTAAATAATGCTTTATTAATTGAAGCAGTAAGAATAAATCTATAAAAAGTAATAAATGCTTCTTGTTTATCTAAAATAAATTTAGTTTGTGAAATGATTAATAATTAGAATCGACGGAATAGTTGATAAGAAATGAAATTTGGGCCTAAATCGACCCACACAAGTTAGCTCACACAACTCATGATGTTGATACTCAGACATATGGAGGGTGAATGTCATATAATATGAGGATCTAAATTTGTTAATCAAGAATTAAAATGGGTCAGACTCTAAAGAGAAATAGATCTTGAGCCGAACACACATAAAAATTAGCTCGTTAGGCAAAAATTGTCCAAGATCAATTAATATACTCAAATATTGACCAACGTGGACTCTGATAATAGTGGGGATCAACTTGCCACTAATTATGTTTATTAGGTTTAGCAGCTTTTGATTCAAACTCTGTTCAATTTGTACGACAACATTTGGGTGCTGCCGATTTGGATAGGGAGGAATTCTTTCTCCTAAAAAGTGGAAGTAGTACATGAATTGCAGTACTGGTTTGATAATTTGATAATTTGATTTGATGGATTTTTGACGTTATGGGGCTCTCCCAAAAAAAGTTAAAGTGTATCAATTGAAATTATTTTTTAATGATTCTTTCGCCGTACTTTTAAAATCAGCTTATTCTAAAAAATATTAATTTTTTCGTTTTAATTTACGTGAACTTATTTGACTGGGCATGGAGTTTAAGAAAAGAGAGAAAACTTTTGAACTTGTGTAAAATGAGGCACATATATTTTGTGTAACTATAAATCATTGCATAAAGGTAAATTATTTCCAAATAAGGAAAAAGATCATTTTTTTTGCACGGACTAAAAAAAAAAATAGATTCACATCAATTAAAACGAGAGTATAAAATACTGGTTTGATAATTTGATATGATGGTTTTTTGACGTTGTGGGGCTTCTTACTTGAGGATCCAGTACTTTAGTATAGTAGTAAGATATGTCTCCAAAAAAAAGTAAAAGTGTATCAATTGAAAAATTGAAAAATACTTTCGAATACATGCATTTGGCATGTTTTTTTGGGAGATGTCTCATAACATGTTTGACCCTGTTTCTAAATTAGCTTATTATGAAAATGTTTTTGAAAAAGTGATTTTGAAAAAAGTATTTTCAGTGACAAGTTGTTGTATTTGGCTAATCAATTTGAAATACTTTTTTGCAACAATATAATTAGTATTTGATCAAGTTTTTAAAAAGTACTCTTTAAAAAAGTATTTTCAGTTTGGCTAATCAATTTGAAGACCGCTTTTTAACAACAATTCGTATTTGACCAAACTTTTAAAAAGTGATTCTACATATATTTTTCTCAAAATTGCTTATCAGGATAGTGCTTATGGGAAAAAGCTATTTTTGTCTGTTCCTTCCCTTTTATGGTTTATGTTACTACAATTATGTTCTTCTAAAAAAGAAGAGGATCAGGAGCTAATTAAAGGGGAAAATAAAGGATTACTAGCCCAGAATTAGAACTTATACTACATCTTTTTAAGTCAAGAATCCACATCATTGTGGTGGGGTTAAGGCCAATAATATTAACCCCTACCTATATATTAAGATCCAAAAAATAAGATATGGACTAGGGAGACGTAATGCGTAACCTATCCAGTTACATAATGTAAGTTATTAGACATGCCTAATTACTTTGTACTATAGAACTTAGAAATATTTCTTTTATATACATTGATTGTATAAAAAATTTATATTGTACGGTTCAATGTAACTTACCACAAATAGCAAATGTTTATGTTATTTGCCAATTTATGAAGGGGAGCCTTAAAGCAATAGTAAAGTTATCATCGTGTGACTTATAGATCACGAGTTCAAGTTGTGCAATCAGCCACTGATGCTTGCATTAGGATAGGCTACCTATATTACACTCTCTTGGGTGCAACCCTTCTTCGGACCCTATGTGAACATGTGATACTTCGCGCACCGAACTGTTTTTTTATTCGCCAATTCATCTTCTTAGAGTCTATAAATAATAATTTGATTTTGAATCTTAATCATGAGTATCTTTTTTTTTTTTTTGTGTATGGATATATTCAGCTCGACTATGGAACAATTTGCAACAAAATTATCTGAATTAGCACAGCAATTAGCAAAATTATTAGCAGAGGAATTGGGACATAAGTCAAATTATTTCAAAGAAACATGTTTGCCAAACACGTGTTACCTAAGAATGAACAGATATCCAGCTTGTCCTATTTCTCCAGAAGTCTTTGGATTAATGCCACACACTGACAGTGATTTCCTCACAATATTACATCAAGATGAGATAGGAGGATTGCAATTATTGAGAGATGGAAAATGGATTTCTGTTAAGCCTAATCCTCAAGCACTTGTCATCAATATTGGAGATTTATTCCAGGTAATTGAACTACTATTTTCCTAAATTTTTAACTATATACATTATTTTAGAGTAGCAAGTGGGCGGGTAGGGTCGGGTCAAATTTGAACGAATCAAAATAAGGCGTCTTTCACTTTTAGCCGCCGCTAGAAACTATTTACATTCGATAGCCGAAAAAAGTATATAAAATTTGTATAATTTTTATATATAACATACAAAATATATATAAACAAACAAAAAAATAAATTTTTTTTTTGGCTATTTTGAGAGCGACTATACAACATTATTTTTCCATACAAAAATTGATCATCCTGCCCAAGATTTATTTGGATCGGGTCATGGTAAGTCAAATAACTGGTCATAATCAAACCAACATGACCTAACCTCATCTCCTTTTTTTCAAACAAAATGTGAAAGCTAATATATTATTTTTGTTAAATAATTAGTTTAAGTTCTTCTAAATTCACTTATCCATATCTCCAAAATTGAATTTCTATGTGTTTCGGTTCGAGTTGCATATTGACCAGTTGGGTAACATTAATTGACTCGTTTTTGACCCAACAGTTTGATAGGTCATTTTGGGTTCATCCGGTAGAGTCAAGTCAATAAACGGGTCATAATTCAACCCGTATAAACTTAGGCATTTTGGGGCTAGTTATTAAAAAAGATAGGATTAATTTCGTCACCTCTTGATTGTTTCATTTTAAAGGGCGAAGATTTATCTATAATTACATTTTCAGGGTAAAATTTATCTAGTTCTACAAATAATTAATAAAATAATGTTTGATGATGCAGGCATGGAGCAATGGTGTTTATAGAAGTGTTGTACACAGAGTTGTGACAAATACAGTAAAAGAGAGGTTCTCAACTGCATTTTTCTTATGTCCATCTTATGAGACAGAAATACAGAGTTATGTTGAACCTTCTATTTATAGGAAATTTTCTTTTAGAGAATTCAGAAAACAAGTCCAAGAGGATGTTAAGAAGTTTGGTTATAAAGTAGGTCTACCTAGATTTCTTGTATCAAGCCACTAAACACAACAATTTTGCAGTTAAAATTCCTATATAATAATCATACTATCTGACCTTTAAATCGTTATCAAAGGCAAGATTCCCCTTATGTTCACAATGTTTGAATGGTTTAAATATCTATTTCATTTTATGTAGTATTATTTCGTAATTATTTAATCTGCCCCAAAAAATAATGACAACTATTATAATTTAACCTTAGTTTCATACTTCAATTGCATAGTGTGAGCTCCACATGTACTAATGTACACCATTGTCAGCCAAAGGACTTGGAGCATATTTTTTATTCTTTTTACGGTTTGAAGTGATTGTAACGATCACAAAGGGACAGCAAAATTTCAACTACGGATATGTAAGAGCCAAAACTGCTAATGACATTTCGTCCAGATTCAATTCGGCGTAAGCATTTGGATAATTTGGAATGCGACATGGCATACTCAAAAGCCCTAAGAAATACATAGGAAAGAAAGTCATATTAACCCCGGAAAAGTGATCCAAAAATGGATTTGACCTAAAGTTTGAGGATATGCCAAAAAGGATCACTCCTAGTTTGCTTTATTTGTAGGATTTCACTATCGGATAGGTAAATCTAAATGAAATTAGAACCCGGATTCCCAAATTCAAGTTGAAATATCAATACTTCAAGACCTGCATTTTCTCTCCATTTCTTTTGTATGTTGCCTTCTGTTCAATTTTCTCTCATCTCCCAATAAAAGAAAAAACAGCAAAAAACACTACGTTTCGACACAAAAATGAAGGCTAAAATTAATGAAATAAATGATAATCAAATACGCATGACAAAATGATACTGCATCTACACCTCAAACTCAAAATTGAAACAATAATTTCTTTCATCTCACAAAAGAATACTATATCTATATTTTGGTCAATTAATCCCAGGGACTTAACCAACACTCCTCAGGCTTTTCTGGATATCTCTCTTTGTCCTGACAATAATCATAAATGACAAGGTTTCTTTGTACCCAAGCATAATCCAATTTCTGGTCACTTGATAAATGCCAAGAATTGTATTGATCCCACCAGTTTTCAGTGGTGGTTGAAACACAAGAAGGAAAAGGATCTTTCCATTGACAACCATCTACACTGAAATCTTTATATGTTGAAACAAATGGTGCATTTTTCCAATCTGTTTTCTCCAAACCACCCCTAGTAGCCCAATCATCTGCATTCCATATGCTCGAAAACAAGTACATTGGCTTCTCATTAGGAAAGAAATTGTTCGTATAATTCGTGTTTTTGTATACCCTTATCGGAACCTCATCCACGAAAAATCTGCACACACCAGAATTATGATGTCAAGTCTAATTGTAAACAGGGCGGATTTACATTATTGGTAAATTGTGCTGTTCAATTGTGTATATCACTGAAAGCTGTAAAAAGAAGCATATATATATATTATGTTTGAACTGAATTAATATATAGCGGGTGCAATAGTACTTCGTACTTGTTGACTTGAAATCTTGAATTCTACGCTGATGGTAAATGATATTTATGATGTTATTATCAACAATACTCTTTTCCTTTTGCTTGAACAAACCAAGTTCGCACTTTGCACCAATTGCTAATAGAAATCCACATTCATTGGCTAAAAATTCTGGATCCGCCTCTTACTCTCTTGCGTAAGAAAGTACAACTAAGGGCGATGCTACATCCTCGCAAGGGCGGTTAATTAAGCATCTTTTGTCGAAAAATTACACTGTGTATATAGGTAAAATATTAAGTTTTAGAATTATATAAGATATGTTGAACAACCTTTGTTGGAGAATTTTTTTCACTACTTTTAAGGTTGAATACCTTTGAAGAAATTTCTGACTTTGGCCACTAAGTACAACCATGTTGTGGTCAATACAGAGTAGGTTGAAATGTTTCAAGGAGGAATTTCTAAACAAAACGAATCATCAAGTAATTGACTCGGGTAGAAATAGTGAGACTTTCTTTAGTACACCACCACATTTATCATCTTTTAATACTATAAGCAATTTATATTAACAATTTCTACAGTTCGAACTCTCTAAAAATACTGACACATCCGTTTTGAATTCTCCAAAAGTGCACTATTTGTAAAGGATCCGATATACCCGACTATATTTTTTAAGAGGCCGAGCAACATAGCTGAGTTGACTTAAAGTTGAAAGATGTACTTACACGAGCTGGTGAGAGTTCCAAAGAAGGGAATAGGAATGGAAATCCTCAGTAGGGTCAAACCAAAGAACATGCCTCATCTCACGCCCACCAGTGCCATTTTTGTACACATTGGTCTGAATAAGATAGGGTTCCCCTGTTCTGTTTCCCAAAAACTCAAAGTCTACCTCATCTCTTGTTGGCCCTGCCCCATCTTCTGTGCACATCTGCACTCACAAAAAATCCTCCATTATACACATTTTCACACGAGTTTAACTTGTAAACAGTAACAATGTAACAAAATTCATAAACTTTCATGTCAATTAAAACATAACTATGGGTAATCTCTCATAAAAAGTAGAATTACTAACCTGAAAAATAAAAACAGATCACTTGTTGCAACCAAGGGTGAAGCCACATGGTCATAACTCATTAGGATGGTCTTTGTTGAAAAATTACGGTGTGTATATAGGTAAAATATTATCTTTTAGAGATATATAATACATATTTATATACCCTTTGTCGGGAGTTCTTTTCACTCTTTCAAATTTAAACACCCTTGGGGAAATTCGTAGCTTCGCCACTAGTTGCAACATGTTAAAAGTACTCCGATTCGTTATTTCATTGATAGAAGTCAAATGAAAAAACACTGTTTCTATTACTTGGAGAAGGAGAATCATTAGTTTAACCGGCAAATTATGTGCGAAAACAGACCTTCTTTCTTTGTTTTGAAGCAATATTTTTTTTGAAAGTAATAATTCCATTCAATTTGTTTTCAGAAAACTTACCGCTTATATCTCGTATAAACATATTTTACACCGTCAGTATATACAAGTTAAATCTTATTTACTTTCTTACGAGATTAACTATTGCATTGTTAGAGCTGAAATTTATTCATGCATAAAACTTCAAAAAATGTTGCAACTTACATAATAAGCTGTCACAACACCAGCAGAGTCACCTCCCACTAATTTTAACTTCATGCTAAACCAACCAAATCTGTATTTCTGCCTTGTCATAAATCCACATCCTATATAGAAGAAATATATCAAAGTTAACTATCAAGAGCTTCGAGATTCAAGATTGGATAATGGCACTGTATAACTGCTCTAAAAATAATTAGTAATTTTTTTTTTTAAATTTATATATGTACCTTTTTGTATGTTATATACAAATTGATATAAAAAATTTATACGTTTTTGCAGCTGTCGGATGTAAATAGATTCGGCCCGAGTTAAAAAAAAAAGATTTTTAAGTACCTGCTTTGTGGTCTAAGGAGAGATACCAGATCTGTCCATCTTCAGAAGTCTTGAAGTGAGATTCAGGACAACTTTTACTAAAATTGTCATCAAATGAACCTTTAACTTCAGCTTGAGATAATGAACAAAATATAGCAATTAAAGCTGCAATTAAGAGAATATCAGCCATTAATGAAGAAGCCTTTCTCTCCATTAATGTTTGTTGAATCAAGCTCTTGGGAGAGTAATGAGAACTGAGTGAGGCTCCTCAGCTGTATAAGATTTGCGAGTGATCATAATATATAGTACAGTAATACGCAATTGTCGCTTGAGTCATGTTGAGAGCAGAAATAAAAATTAAAATATTGATAATGTTAGTTGTCTTTGGTTTGTGGCCTAGGCTAATTACATCTTTGGCCTCAATAAATGAACCGAATTTTAAAGAAGAAAATGTTTGGTTTTTCTATTAAACAATGTTCTCAAATTTCTTTTGTCTCTTTAAATCCTGGTTTAGATACTTTGGTGGTTCTTCGAGATCAATAATCTATCTAATTTGATTGATCGCATAATTCGCTGCGATAGCAATAGAATGGAAAAATTTATTTATGCGTCGGCATAACGATTGTGATCATTCTGTATTGAATACTTATATATATTTTACAAAATCAATCAGTTTTCTATCCTTTTCAATAGGGGTGTACATGGACTGGGTTGGTTTGGTTTTTATCAAAACCAACCAAACCAACTATATCGATTTGGATTGGTTCGGTTTTGTCGAGTTTTTCGAGTTTTCGGGATTTTTTTTGTTACATGAATACTATTCCAATCTTACTTTGTTAAAGGTATAGATAAAGTTTTGATAAGTGAATATATATTTAGTAAATATTGAAAAGATTGACAAACATATGATCTATTAAAATATTCTAATGAGAGAATATTTTTTTTTTTTGGTAATTAATTTTCTATTACCAGAGAAATATTTACAAGTGTATCAAAACCCTCACAATCACATAGACTTGGACATGCAGCCCCAAGTCTAGTATCCTCATATCTACATAGCTAATCATCTACAACTAAGGATAAAAATTCAAATGTTGTAAATGTTTAGCTAGCTTAGTATTCAACATTCCTCGACAATGCACTTCTTGGATGATCATTTTTGTCACTTCCTCACTGCTTCTTTGTGTTCCTCGGAAAATTCTCCAATTACGTTCTTGCCAAATATAGTAGACTGCACCTGCAATAACAATTCTGAAAGTTGCATTTTCTTGTTGCTTTCCTGAACAGTGTTTGATTGCCCATTGTTTCTCATCCTGCCAGCCTTGTACATTCTTTAGAAATCCCATCCAGTGTAATAGCTTTTCCCATATGTGAGCTGAAAACCTTCATTGAAAGGTGGTCGTGGCTTTCATCTGCATTACCACATAGTGAACATGTTGGATTTACTGCTATTCCCCATCCGAACAATCTATCCTTTGTATACAGTCTCTCTAGTATGGCCAGATATAGAATGAATTTCCACTTAGGACACCCCTGGTAGTTGCATATAAGTCTTTTCCATTCCACCTTGGGTAGATCACCTCTTAATTTGTTGTATATCATCCTGATGGAATACTGCTTCATGTTCAACACCTCATCCATTGCAATATTAGCCTCACTTAGGTACTTCCCAGCTCCCAGAATTTTTTGTACCAGCCATGAGGCTTGTTTGGCTTTAACTTGCACTAACTCTTGCCTTTTGATGTAGTAAATATGGATCCATTGAATCCACAATCTATCATTCTTCATGTTCAGGTTCCACAATTGTTTGAGTAAAGCAGCTTTGTTCCATGTGACTATATCAGTGATATTTATACCTCATATAGAAAGTGGCAAGCATAATTGTCTCCAAGCTACCAAAGCTTTGGCTTTATTTCCTGTTTCGCCAGTCCACAAGAATCTTTTACAAACTGTCTCAATGGCTTGTAATATCTTCTTAGGTAGGGGAAATATCTGTGACCAGAACGATTGAATAGCAAATAGGATACTCTTGATCAACTGTAGTCTGCCAGCATAGGAAAGGAACTTCACTGTCCAAATTTTAATTCTGCTAACTTTCCTATCTATCAGGGGTTGACATTAGGCAATAGATAGTCTTTTGCTGCTCAGTGGGACTCCCAAGTATCTAAATGGCAAAGAGCCTTTAGAAAAACTCAGGCCATGGATAATATGTTGCCGCACTTCATCAGTAACCCCTCCAAAGTATATGCTACTCTTTTCCTGATTAGCAATTAGCCCTAAAGCTTTTGAGAATTGTTGAAAGCAGTCAAGCAATAGCTGTACAGATACCACATCACCCCTGCAAAATAACAATAAGTCATTTGCAAAGCTCAGTTGGACTAGGTTCAGCTTCTCACATCTAGGATGATAGTTAAAATCAGGCTTGTCTTTCAGTGTCTTCAAGCTTCTAGTAAGATACTCCATAGCTAGGACAAACAGGTAAGGTGACAAGGGATCACCCTGCCTGACTCCTCTTTTGGCAGCAAAAGGAGTTGTTGGCTTCCCATTGATCACAATAGTGTATGACACAGTAGTAACACATGTCATGATCCAAGCTATAAATTTTCCTGGAATATTCATCTCTGTGAGGACTTGTTCCAAAAAATACCATTCTACAGTATCATAGGCATTTTGCATGTCCACTTTAACCATACACCTGGGTGATATACCTTTCTTCCCATAGCCTTTTACAAGTTCATGACCCAAAAGTACATTATCACTCAGAATTCTGCCTGGAACAAATGCTGCCGGACTCAAGTAAACTAAGTCTTGCATAACTCCCTGCAACCTGTTTGTGAGCATCTTGGAGATGATTTTGTATATAATGGTGCAGCAGGATATGGGTCTAAACTGTTTAATAGAGGTAGGATTTTTGACTTTTGGGATCAAGGTAACTGTTGTCCTGTTAATAGGTCTAAACATTTCACCATCATCAAAAAACCTTAGGACAGCCTCTGTGATGTCTTCTCCAATTATATGCCAGGTCTTCTTGTAGAAATATGCATTGAATCCATCTCCACCTGGTGGTTTTGAATCACCAATCCCTTTCAAAGTTTTTTGTACTTCCTCCTTAGTAAATGGTTCTATTAACTGAAGCTGTGACCTTGTGAGTTTTGAACCATTTTTCATTATGTTAGGATTAATAACAGGCATGTTGATTGTTGATCTCCCTAGTAACCCTTCATAAAATCCCAATATCTCCTTCTCAATCCCTTCTGAAGTATTAAGAATTCTTCCATTTGCATCTGTTAAGCTTTTGATCCGGTTCTGTGTTAGTCTCCCTTTCATGCTTGCAAAAAAATAGGCTGTATTGGAGTCTCCTAGCTGAAGCCACTGAATTCTAGATCTTTGTCTATAGATGCTTTCTTCAATAGTACTCCATTTCTCCAGTTGTTGCTTTTTGCTCTTTTCCAATTCAAACATATCATCTGTGGTATTAGGTGTCCTCATATGTGCTTGTACATCTGTTAGCTCTTCCCTTGCTTGCTGTAATTTCCTTGTTGTATTGGAGAACTCTCTCTTGTTCAAATGCTTCAACCCTTCTTTGATATTCTTCAGATTGTACCATATATCCTTCATGCTTGCAGTCTGCTTGTCCCAGTTGTTTCTTACTATGTGCTCAAACTCTGCATGTTCAGTGAGGAAATTGAAAAATTTGAAAGGTCTCCCCTGCACCTCTTTTGCTGCCTCCACTTCTATGCATAATGAAGAATGATCAGAGAAAAGAGGATCCATAATTGTAACCTGTAATGGTGGCATGTTCAGCATCCACTTGGAATTCACAATAGCTCTATCAATCTTGCTAAACACATGACTATTTGTCCATGTGTATGTTCTTCCCACAGTTCTGAGCTCATTGAAGTTGCAGTCTTCCATTAGAGCTCTAAAATCCCTTATTTCATTGTCTTGTATTTCTGTGCCATTTACTTTATCTTCTTTATCCATCACAGCATTGAAATCTCCCATGATCAGCCAATAATCCACTATCTGTGCATCAATTTTCCTCAGCTCTTCCCATAGGCCTTGTCTTTGAGCAACAGTATCCAGTCCATAGACAGCTGTAAAAGTGAACTGCTTAGTTGAAGTGCTATTCTTAACTATGCCATCGATATATTGGTTATGAGCCTGCATCATGGTAAATTGAATTCTACTAGGGTCCCATAGAATCCAAATTCTGCCTTTTTCATTCCCTGTATTGTTGATGCACCATTTCTAGCCTGGTGCACATTTATTCATAATTTCTCTTTCTTTATTGTTTTGGACTATGTGTTCAAATACTGCTATAAGACTTATTTTTGTTTTTCTAAGGAAACTTTCATCTCCTTTTGCTTATGAACTTTATTGAAGCCCCTCACATTCCAAGTTGCAATCTTCATATGATCTGAGTGACTGGGATTATCTGCTCACTTGTTCCCCTACTGCATCCTGCTGCCTCATCATCTGCCCAGCTTATTTTACCTTCATTTTTCACTTCACTCAGAGGAGAGAAGCCATTTGTAGTTTGTATACCCTGCTGTATAGGACTTGTCATTCCCACCTTGCCCTTTGCTTTAGTCCATACTTGTTGATCTTCCATTGGATTCTGTGCTTCCCCTTCATGTTTTGTCTGCTTGCCCATGTCTTTTTGTGTCTGTTTTGAGGTGCCTATTGCCACCCATTGAGATGTTGCTTTCTTTGGTGGTTGTATGTTCCCATTAACATTGACATTCCTTCCTTGTTTCTTATTCTGATGCTAGTCATTTTTTCCATTTCTGTTTATTTGTCTATTTCTATCCTGGTCTCCTTCACAATCATGCCCCACCATCAAGCACTTCTTACAATACTGAGGTACCCAGTCATACTCAACCTCCTGATCAAATTCTTTGCCTGTAGGATCTTGGATTTTTATGCTCCTTGGTAATTCCTTGCTAATATCCATCTCTATGAGTACTCGAGCATATGAGATTCTAGCAGTATTACCCCAACAATTCAAAGGTAGATTAGGAAAGCTTACCCACAATGGAATAGTTTTTAGTACTTCATTATATAAATTGAAATCTTCTGTCCAAGACTTTAAGATCATTGGCTTCACCCCTATTGTGTATGGTCCTGAATAGAGAACTGCATTCTTATCATCCAAACTATTGAATAGTTTCACAAAGTAACCTTCATTATGATAATACACTATAGGCTTTGCGGCAAAATTGCATTGAACAACTATAAACCTTTCCATGGCTCCTATTGATGGTGTTTTTTCAATAACATAGACAATTATAGCTTTTTTCCATTTCATATTTTCTGATTCGATTTCCTCATGTTGTAATTGCACCTTTTTAACTCCATCATGTATAGTAGGTGGTATGAAAACTAGATCCATACCTCGTGCAACCATTTTGTTTCCTGCGAACAGATTTGACCACTTCTGTTGGTTTTCTCCCATTGTTACTTATGGCTTGACTTGTGTAACTTCTTTCCTATGTTCTGCTTCATCACTTGTTGCTCTTTCGTCGCAATTTATCTATTCTCCTTGTTGTTCAGCTCCTTCCCCTTACGACTGTTTTCAGTTTCCTTTGGTGCTACAGTAGTCAATGGAACAGTGCTTTGGCTCAAAGTTCCTTGATCTATCTTCTCAGCAGCTATATGCGGTGTCGATTCTCTCAGATTTGGGCTCAGATTCTCCAGATTTCTAGTTAATTTCAGCTGCATGTTGCTCCAACCTCGTTTTCCCTCAGAATTTTATGGAGTTCCATTGTCACAGCTATGGGCTTTCATTTGTGTAGCTACTGTAAGCACGTGATTTTGCCCTATATGAGAAATACTCCCAAAAAATTCAAAATAAAATAGTTTTGGGTTGTGTGTGATTTTTGTGGATTTTTGTGTTATTTTTCTTGTATTGTTTACATTTGTTTGTGCATGTTTATGTGTTTAAATTAACGAAAATATAAAAATATGTTGCATTTGCATTCTTAGGATTTAATTTACAATTAAA
>MU675806.1:0-13367 GCA_026770625.1 Nicotiana glauca
CCACTAGCTTTACCTTTAGTTAATATTTTTGTATACCTTCCACTGCCATACACATTACACAATCACTTAAATCTTTCTGAGTCTAAACTCATACCGTAACATGAAATTTACTTCACTCCAAATAGGAGACATAAAAAGATTCTTCACGCGCCTATAACTCAGAGCTACACCTCTAATCACAATGGAAATCATACACTTAATAGTCCATCTATCATCCAATAGACCTTCCTCGTCACTTTCAAGTCATATAGATACATCTCGCAGTACTAACATACTCTTCACGTAGCTATCAAACCATCATTCCCACTAATAGGGACAATACCGGACGTATAAGTTCAAAACACTTGCTCGCACAATCAGTACCTCGGTGCTCAAGCCATAGGCAAAGACCCGGCCTCAAGTCCTTCAGACTGGCCCAACATCCACTCATAGAGATCATGTCTCGCCCCTCAACCGGGGATTTACAAGCCATCAAGGCACACCTAAACAATGAGCGCTCGTTCACGTATACGTTCACGTGGAAGGAATTGTAAGAGTTACTTTTCAAGCTAAATCAAGGACGCACGATAAGAATTTCAAGAATATGAAGTTTTCCTAAAGGTTTTGCAGCCTCTCGAGGATAAATACAGACATCTCTGTACCGATCCGTGAGACTCTACTAAACCTGCTAATGACTCGCGAGACCTAGTAACCTAGGCTCTGATACCAACTTGTCACGACCCAAAATCCCAAACCGGTCATGACGGCGCCTCTCGTGAAGACAAGGCCAGCCAACAAATTAACAATACCTCTTTTAACAGTTACTTAACACGAATAAGTCAAACCATAGTGTACATTGTCATAAATGCGGAAGGAAATGATAAAACAGGGAACCAGCCCAACTCAGCCCAAAATCGGGGTGTCACAAGTCACGAACATCTAAAGAATCTAAACACTATTATAAGACCAGTAATATGCATAATGGAATTTAGAATCAAAGGAAGAGATATGGTGCCGCGAACGCTGACGGTCACCTTGCTCAGCTACGATGGCAAAATCTCCAGTCAGCTCAAAACCTTCTACCGGGTGAACAATTACATGCATCTGCACACGAGGTGTAGGGAGTAAAGTGAGTACTCCAACTCAGTGAGTAATAAAAATAAATAATGACTGAAAGCATGAAATCTCATAAAGGCACAAATAATGCTATCTCAAGCAATAAAATCAATTATACAATAAATCCGTGGAGTATCAGATAATTTTCTTTTAAAACAGTGAAGCCAATTAATTTCAACAAGTAAAGAATAATCAGAAACTCGCCCCTTGGGCTTAATATCAAATCCTCAGCACAGTATCATCCCCCACGGGCTCACTCCCAACTCACCAACACACAACATCAGCCTCTCGGGCTCACTCCCAACTCACCAACACACAACATCAGCCTCTCGGGCTCACTCCCAACTCACAAAAACACAACATCAGCCTGTCGAGCCCACTCCCAACTCACCTGGGTACCCTGCGCTCATTGGGGGTGTGTACAGACTCCGGAGGGGCTCCTAAAGCCCAAGCGCTGTATCATAAGGCCATAAAGCCTTCACACATCACACTCGAGGCCTGAAAGCCCCCTCACATCACTCAACATAACCTCACATATGGCCCTCAGCCTGAATCAATCCAGAAAAAAATCATAAGCTCCTTGGGCATCAGTAAAACAATGATGCTCAGCTCAAACAACATTATAAATATCATTTAAATCTCGAATTGAGTATAAATGTAGCTGAGTTCATGAAATAGTATAATTCAATTGGACTGAGTTCAAATAATATTTCAATTAGTGAGGAAAATAGTGATGGAAATTCACAAAAGATTTCAAATAATTGGCACGAAGCCCAAGTATGGCAATAAGCCTAAATCATGGTGAAAAACAACAAGTCCTTGTCAAATACGCGGTAAAATATCAACCGGGATGGACCAAGTCACAATCCCCAATAGTAAATGACCACGCGCTCGTCATACAACGCGTGTCTCACCTCAACATAGCACTACGTTGTGTAATCCGGGGTTTCAAACCCTCAGGACATCATTTAAAATCATTACTCACCTCAAGACGGCCAAAAGTCTACTCCGCGATGCCCTTGCCTTTCGAATTTGCTTCCTCGCGTGACGAATCTGACCAAAATTACAACGAATATGTTGCATTATACTATAGAGACAATTCCCAATAAAAAACAATCGAAAAATATCAAAATTCACGGATTTGGCAAAACCTGAGCCCCGAGCCCACGTCTCGAAACTCAGAAATTTTTACGTCAACGGGTTCCTTATCTCGCCGCGAGTCTAACCATACTAAAATTATTCAATTCCCATATCATTTCGACCCTCAAATCCGTGATTCTATCCAAGAGGGTTTGTACACTTTTTCAAAAAAAATCTCAGATTAAACGCCAAAACTCGTAATAGATTCAAGTTATACAATCAAAATTGAGTTAAGAACACTTACCCCGTTGTTCTCTATGAAAATCTGAACAAAAATCGCCCTATCCGAGCCCCAAATCGCAAAAATGGAAAAATATTTTCGGAACTTCAAAAACAATCTGTCCAGAAATTTTCGTGTTACTGTTCACCCCGTATTACTGTTCACCCGTGTTACTGTTCAGGGGGTACTATTCATGGTACTATTCATGGATACTATTACGGGACACTATTACGGATACTGTTATGGGGCACTGTTCAAAACTACTGTTCACAGTGCTGTGGAAAAAATGCAACAGCTTTTTATTTCAATAAAAATGTTATAACTCAATCATACGAACTCGGAATTCGACGATTCTTGTTCCTATGAGTCACAAATAATAATAATACGAACACAACCCTTCAATTGAAACTCAATTCGGACCTCATTTACTCAGTTCAATACCCATTTCGCTCGTTAAATAATTAACTCATGTTTCGTGTCAAAAACCCAATCGCGACTTGACGAAATTAGACCAAACTTTCCAGATCAGTCCTATAATTCATGTTTTAAATTTTGGAAGTCTTGAAATCAAATTTTGATCTCTAGAACTAAAAATGAACCTTTGGATCATTACATGTTTATGCTCAAAACAACAAAAATCTTCCAAATATGACCCGTTGGGCATCCGAAACACACCCGAGGCCCCCGGGACCTCAACCAAAAGTACAGATATGTTTTAATACCTCATTCAAACTTGCTCGAACCATCAAAACAGTATCATTAACATCAACATCACCAAATTTCATCAAATCAAAGCTTAAGTTAAACTAAAACTACCAAAACTTGCATTCAACCAAAAACCCGACTTAAACACCTCCGAATCAACTGAAATTTTGCGCACAAGTCCAAAATCACCTAACGAAGCTACTGAAATGATCTAAATTCCATTCTGACTCCCGAATCAAAATATCACATATCAACCGGAAATCTCCAAAATACTAACTTCGCCAAAATAGGCTAACTTCTTCACCGGACCTCCAAAATTACTTCCGATTGCGCTCCTAAGCCTTAAATCATCACTCGAAGCTAACCAAATCATCTGAATTCAATTCCGAGCCCTCTAATTCAGAAGTCAATATCTGATTGACTTTTCCAACTTAAGCCTTCTTAAAAGAGACTAAGTGTCTCATTTCTTAATAGAATCACTCCAATTAAATTCTAATGCACCCAATACCGATAATGAAACATAAGGAAGTAGAAAATGGGAAGAATGGGGTAGTAACTCACGAGACGACGGGTCGGGTCGTCACAATTATCTCATTAAAATGGTAACCCGGCCCTATAGGGAGGTAACCATTTTGGTGGGCTTAATTGGAATGAGATAGTAAATCTTTAAGTTGAAAATAATCTTATGGCCACAGGTACGGATTAATTTTTGTATATCTTCGTTTACTAGTCTAATAAAGTAAAGTAAATTCTATGCATGAGTTGCAACCTCTGCCCACAGGAAGGTCTGGAATTTACTTATAATCGGTATTACGTGATTCCCCTTTGATGGATTGTACTTCATAGCTTATGTATGTTTATCCTTGTTTTTCAGTCTTCATCGCTTTTCCTACCACTATTTTTAATGAGAATGCTCGAATTTCAATGCTTTCTGGTGATAATTATGCTGAATGGATGGAGATAGTCCTTCTCACTTTAGGGTGCTCGGATCTGGACCTGGCACTGCGTGTGGATAAACTACCTGTTCCCACAGAATCAAGTACGCCAGTAGCTAAGGCTGATTATGAGCGGTAGGAGCGATCCGATCGCTTAAGTTTGATGCTCATAAAATCCCGCATAAGCCAAAGCATTAGGGGTTCTATCCCTAATAGCGATAAGGTCAAAGCTTACATGAAGGCAATTGATGAACAATTCATAAGCTCTGACAAGGCGTTGGCCAAGACCCTTATGAAAAGTCTCTTAAGTATGACTTTTGACAGAAGTCGTATTGTGCGTGAGCACATTATGGAGATGAGAGACATTGCTGCTAAACTCAAGTCCCTTGAGGTGGATATGCCCGAACCATTTCTTGTGCATTTCATTCTCAACTCACTTCCTGCGCAATGTGATCCGTTCAAGATTTTTTACAACACACATAAGAATAAATGGTCAATCAATGAACTCTTGACCATGTGTGTTCAAGAAGAAGATAGGTTGAAGCATGAGACACCTGAAAGTGTTAATATGGTGACTCATGGTAAGAGAAATGCAAAGAAGGGAAAAAGTGTTCCCATGAAGAAGAAAAGCACCTTTGACAAAGATGCTTGTCGTTTCTGTAAGAAGAAGGGACATTGGAAGAAGTATTGCCTGAAATACAAGAAATGGCTTGAGAAGAAAGGCAATTTTACCTTTGTATGTTATGAATTTAATTTTACTGAAGTTTTTGATAATACATGGTGGATTGATTCTGGTGCTACAATTCACATTGCCAAAATCATACAGGGCTTTCTAACTCAGAGGAAGTCAATAGGAAGTGAACAATACGTCTATTCTGGTAATAGGATGTGTTCACGTGTGGAAGGCGTAGGGACTTATAGGCTCATTTTGAAGGATGGTTTTCACTTATATTTAGAAAATACTTTTTGTGTTCCAGAATATTCTAGAAATTTAATTTCTCTTTCAAGACTATCGATTAGTGGATATGATTTGAATTTTCATTATCCTTCCGTGAAACTTTTGAAAGATAATAAAGTTTATTGGTTTTGGAAATTTGAATGGAAATTTATATAAACTTGAGCTAAACCCCACATTTGAATGCAATGTTTTAACTTTGCATGATAAAGAAATTGGCACTAAGCTATTTATTATTAATTAGAACTCATCAAGTCTTTGGCACAAAAGATTGGGACACATTTGTATTGATAGAGTCAAAAGATTGGTTAATGATGGAGTTCTAAAAGCTCTTAATTTTTCTGACTTTGGGACTTGTATGGACTGCATAATGGGTAAGCAGACCAATAAATCAACTAAAGGTGCCAACAGGAGTTCTCAATTACTTGATATCATACATACAGACATATGTGGACCTTTTCCTACACTTTGCTTGAATGGTGAGAGATATTTCATCTCGCTTATTGATGACTGTTCAAGATATATGTATCTCTATTTTTAACAAATCAGAAGCACTTGATGCTTTTAAAGTTTACAAAACAGAAGTAGAGAAACAAACTGGTGCTCAGATCAAAATTGTAAGATCTGATAGGGGTGGAGAATATTATGGTAGGTACACAAATAAGGGACAAGTTAAGGGTCCATTTGCTGAGATTCTTGAAAGTGAAGGTATAATTGCTCAATATACCATGGTAGGAACACCACAACAAAATGATGTGGCAAAAAAAGGAACCGGAGATTGATGGACATGGTAAGAAGCATGATTAGTAGATCAAATTTACCTTTATCCTTATGGAGTGAAGCCTTAAAAACCGTTGTGTATATTTTAAACAGGGTTCCATCTTAGGATGTCTCCAAGACACCTTTCGAGTTATGGAAATTATAGAAACCTAGTTTAAATTAATTACACATTTGGGGATGTCCAACTGAAGTGAAGGTTTATAACCCCACAACTAGAGAAGTTGGATGAAAGAACAATAAGCGGTTATTTTATAGGCTATGCAGTTAACTCTAAGGGATTTAGGTTTAATTGTCCTTCTCGCTCTCCTAAAATTATTGAGGCTAGAAATGCTAAATTTCTTGAGGAACATGAAGAAAGTGGGAGTGGTTTGACTCAAAAGGGTGGAATTGGAAGAAATAAGGGAACCACATGTAGTACCTTTATGTATTGGAAACTTGGATGTTGCTAAGAAAAATTCTCATGAATTATCTAAACAACAACAAGTTCAAGATCTACCACCACTTGAGGAGTCACATGAAGATCAACCCGCTTTATCAGAATCCACTGAAGAAGTGTCTGAACCAGTGGGAGTAAGAAAATCCTCAAGAGTTTGAAAACTAGTAATTTCTGGTGACTATATTGTGTATCTCCAAGAGTCTGATAATGATATTGGACTAAAAGATGATCCATGCTTGTTTTCACAAGCCATGAGTGGAGAAAACTCCACACTTTAGTATGATGCCATGAAAGAGGAATTAGAATCTATGGCTAAGGGATCATCTACCATAGGTTCCAAAGGGATCTTATCAAATTACCAAAGGGATCATCTACCATAGGTTCCAAGTGGATTTTTAAAACTAAAATAGACTCATTTGGTGATATCGAACGAAATAAAGCCAGACATGTAGCCAAGGGTTTTACTCAAAGGGGAGGCAATGATTACCATGAAACCCTCTATACAGTATCAAAGAAGGATTCATTGAGAATAATCATGGCATTAGTAGCTTATTTTGATTTAGAGTTACATCAAATGGATGTGAAAATAACTTTCCTAAATGGAGATCTTGAAGAGGAGGTATACATGCTTCAACCTGAAGAATTTTATGATAATGACAAAAGTCACCTTGTTTTCAAGCTGAATAAATCCATTTATGGGCTAAAGCAGGCTTCCCGCCAAATGGTATATTAAATTTCATAATGTTGTTTCTTCATTTGGATTACGGAAAATATCATTGATCAGTGTATATACCTTAAGATAAGTGGGAGCAAATATATTTTTCTAGTCCTATATGTGGATAATATTTTTCTTGCAAGTAGTGACTTGGAATTGTTGCACGAGACTAAACAGTTCCTTATCCAGAATTTTACGATGAAGGATATGGGTGAAGCCGCTTATGTCATTGGCATAGATATTCACAACGAAAGGTCCCAAAGATTACTTGAACTGTTTCAAAAGGCCTACATTGAAAGAATTCTGGAAAGATTCGGAATGAAAAACTGTTCACCTATAGAAACACCCATAATTAAAGGTGACAAATTCTCATTGAATCAATGTCCACAAAATGCATTGGAAAAGGAGAAATGAAAGACATTCCCTATGTTTCGCTTGTTAGGAGCCTTATGTATGCACAGGTCTGTACTATACCTGATATTGCTTTTGCAGTAGGAATGCTTGGAAGATATCAACGTAACCCTGGTCTTGACCATTAGAAGGCTGGTAAAAGGGTCTTGAGATATTTGCAAGGAACCAAGGATTTTCAGCTCACATACAAATACTTTGACTCATTTGAGGTGATTGGATATTCAGACTCTGATTTGGGTGGATGCAAAGACACTGGTAAATCTACTTCAGGATATAGTTTCCTTCTTGCTGGAGGTGTTCTGCCTTGGAGAAGTGTCAAACAGACCATTGTTGCAACATCCACAATGGAAGCTGAATTTATAGCATGCTATGAAGCTACATCACATGCGTTATGGTTGAAAAACTTAATTTTCGATCTTAGGATTGTCGATTCCATTTCAAGGCCATTGAGAATCTTATATGATAACTCAGCTGCAGTGTTCTTTTATAAGAATAATAAAAGTGGCAGCCGAATCAAGCACATTGACATAAAGTACTTGAAGGTTAGAGACTATGTGAAGAAGCAAGATGTGAATTTTGAGAATGTTAGTACTACTTTGATGATTGTAGATCCTATGACTAAAGGTCTGCTGGCTAATATTTTCAAGGAACATGTAATCCATATGAGGCTTAGTAGCTCAATTTAGTCTTGCTTTGCTCTCTAACAGTTTGTCTAGACATTATATTTATTTTGATATACATGACAGTGCACACTTTTGGTTTTTCATGTATGATCATTGGATAAATAAAGTTGGACTCTGAATGACTGATATTAAGTTCATTCATAAAGTTGTTAGACACTATGTTAGAATATATTGTGCATTGTAATACATGGAAGGAAATGTTTGTTTAAAAGCATGACCGCCATGAGTCGTGTAATAATATATTCTAGTTAAAGTGATTGATGCATAACTTTTAGTTGAGTGATAAAGTTTATGGCCATATTATATGTTTATTTCTCATAAAGGAATATCTGATTTTAATATGTGAGCCAAGTGGGAGAATATTAGAAATTACCGTCTCTTCTAGAGGCTTCTAGTATGACTGTAATAACCCGACATTATAAGAGTGAACTTTTGTTAAGCGAGTAACTATAGAATATATTTTTGGAATATTACTTACATACATGATACATATAAATTATGACTTTAATAATTTTCTGGATTGGTATTTAAGTGATTTTGGTTAATTTCCAAAGAAAAAAAAAATCAAGTGGGCCAAGCTCACTTTATAAGACTTCACGTGGCAGATTCTTTTGAAGGAGAAATAGGTGTACTACAGTACTAGGTTATGGTATTTAAACGGATAAACATCAAATTAAAGAGTGGCCAGAGAAGCTACACCGCCAATAAAATTGCAGATTTTTCTCCCAAAATTTGTTGTCTTTGAACTTCAGTAAGTAATTCGCTTTGTTCCTATGAATGCCTCTTTTCATGTGAGATTTTTATTCAAACCTTTAATGTTTCGATCAATTGATTTTCATACTCTCTTCATATTATTCAAAAATAATTGGGAATGATTATTTTTTATTAATTATGCATCATTTTTTATATAAAAATAAATAAATAAAATGTTAACGAATTAATTGGGTATTACTAATTGGCATTAGGTATAGTAATTGATATCATTCAAGAATAATAATTTTATTAATTATATAATTAAACTTTTGGAATTTTACTGTATTGAACAATAAGCAAGATCTGTTAATCCGATCTAAGGAGGGGCTAACACTAATATTTGAGAATTAATTGTCACGTAGTTTATAGTTTAGAAAAGATCAAGGTTTGAGATACAATAGACTTTAAACTTTATATGAAATGTAATAGAGGAGGAAACGAACTCACTATGTGATGCCTTTGTAATATTTATGTAACATAATAATAGCTTGGTTGAAGCCTAGTTATGTGAACCTAGTTTCACTACAAATACAGGTGGGGGTAGGACAGACAAGGAAGTAAATCCTTGTGTATTAAATAAGATATAAGAAAAATGAAAGAACTTTGCTTTAGGTGGCGGAAGTAATCACATAAAGGAATTTCTTGAGGAAGTGATCCTTTGGCAACTTGGAACATGCATTATACTTGTTAATTCAATCTCTTGTAATGGGTAATTCAATAGCGATAAAGCTATGATTGCTCTGCTGAATCAATAGTGAAGAATATGATTTTGGTGAATTCAAAGTAAGGCCACCATGTTATTGGAACAGTGACGAAAAAGATAGGAGCTCGCAACACCATTTTTCGGTATCTTGAGATGCGGTTGGACTTATTGCGGATCGAGAATTCATTCTCTTTGGTTGGAGTGGGATCATTGGAGGTTGTTTGGTTGCTGTATTAGACAACACGAAATTGGGAAATTTGGCATTAACGAGGTAAGTGAGACTTTAAGATTTGATACTTGCTTTTCTAAAACCTATTTTGAAAGTGTGTTTTCTCTACCTGGTCCATGTGTTGGGACAAGCATGCGTTTGGCAGAGTCGGTGGTCTCAGACTAGCCGCAATTATAATATTTTATAAAAAAATACAAATACAATATATATATATATATATATATATATATATATATATATATATTAATTATTTTATAAGTTATTTGATAGTGTGATACGGCTATGCGCCATGAGGTTGAGTCTTATAGTTTAATTCGGCTGTGAGCCATGGTATTGAGTTTGATACGGCTGTGCGCCAATGATATTGAATTTGATACGGCTGTGCGCCATGATATTGAGTTTGATACGGTTGTGCGCCATAATATTGAGTTTGTTACGGCTATGTGCCATGATGTTGAGTTTGATACGACTGTGTGCCATGATGTTGAGTTTGATACGGCTGTGCGCCATAATGTTGAGTTTGATACGGCTGTGTGTCATGATGTTGAGTTTGATACGGCTATGCGCCATGATGTTGAGTTTGATACGGCTATGCGCCATGATGTTGGGGCATTGTGTATGCTCTGTTACATATTTTAATCATTGTGGTGTCGTTGTGGACTCGTAGGTGTGTTGGTAAATTTATTTCACTGCAATTATGATACGTCCTTGGTGGGTATCCTTGTTGGTTAATTCTTAATAACTCTGTTGATACACATATATTAAGTTATTGTGTAATTATCATAGTTACTATATCATTCGTGTTGTAGTGTGTTTGTATTTTGTAACACTTATTCCAGAGGTATTTAAAGTGGCGGGTCGAGGATATTACTGGGTTATATTTACATATAACTCACTCCTTACCTACATGTCTATGCAGAAACTATTAGTGAAGATAGAGTTAATAGCTGACGAGTTCGCTAGAATTGATTCAGTTATTGAGGTAAGCCGCTGCATTGTTCGTGAAGGCTGCCAAAAGAGTCTTTATCATTTATTTGTTGATGTCTTTTGTAATTCTCTTGGATGCTCCATGGTGTAGTGTAAAATTTGGGCTAGAGTTTTAATTTAATATTTTGAGATACTAGTTGTTCATAATTAATTATCAAATGATTTGGATACTCATAATTAATCAAATATTGCAAGTTAATGGTTAAGGTATAAAAGTATGGTTCGCCTGCCAGGTGGTGTTAGCTGGGCGCCACTCACGTCTAGGGAGTAATTTGGGACGTGACAGTGGCCCACATATAAGGTAATAAATTAGTTACCTTGTCTCCCAAAGGAAATAATATATCAGATAATATTCTGTAGTTATGCATATATGGCAATTTCTTTGATGGAAAGCAATTACCATATATTAGGAGTCCCTAGGATAATTATAATTTATGGAGAAGTCCCTAGAGCTAAAGTATTTGCCTAAGATTCCCTAGCCTACCTATAAATATGCCTGTGACTTCATCAGGCTGGTAATATACGATAGACACAGGCTAGAAGACTCTTAGGTTTTCTCTCAAGGTTTTTCCAAGGAATTCTCCATATCCCTTGAACAACCATGGCAGAAGGTACGTTCCTATTAATATTCTGTTGCGTTGGCTCTGTGTTTGTATTCGAATTTCATCATGGTCCACCTTCCAGATGGTATCTTGGTGCAGATCTGAATAGAGAATCTTATCCATCATATCAAATTTGATAAGATATCCCTTGCTAAGGGTGGCAAGTGGGACGGGACCGGTAGAACCGCTAGAGGTGGGCTTGTGATAACTAGGGATTTTGACGTATTTCATACTTCTTCTTGTTTACGCTTTGATCCTAAATTCATACAGAATAGTCCCAAAAGTCTCATAAGTTGTGCTTGATCGCAGGTTTGACCAACAAAGTGACGAGATGTCAAAGATTGGCTTAAAATGAGTGAAATCTGCACAAGTACCAAAGACAAGGCAAACTCAAGACAAACAAGCCTAGTGCGGCCGCACTACACTTTGTGGTGTCTGCACTAGGGAGATTTAGAGAGTAGATTTCAAGGCATCAGACCTAGTGCGGCCGCAGTCCATTCTGTACCGTCCGCACTAGGGAGATTTAGAGAACTGGAAAAATAAGCTTCAAGGCAATGCGGCCGCCGTCGATCTTGCGCGGTCAGCACTGAAGGCTCCGCGGCCGCACTACCATTTCATGTGGTCCGCGGAAGCAATGTTCAAAGAGTTGTCCAGATCCAAGCCTCAAGCCTATGCGGTCCACGGTCGAGTTTGTGCGGGCCGCCTAGTTGCCTCCTCGGCCGCGGTCCATTCTGCGCGGTCCGCGGAACCTGGGTTCAGAGAATTGGAATTTCAGAGTCAAGAGCTTAGTGCAGCCATAGTCCATTTTGTGCGGCCCGCACTGACCCCGCAGGGGCATTTTTTTCAATTTTTTCAGCTTAGTATAAATATAACGTTTTTCTATTTTAAGGGTATCAGTTATTTTAGAACATCAGTTGTGCTCGTGAGAAGCTATTTTGTAGCCATTTTGGGCATTTTAGCTTAACTCTAACGAAAGATTCTCTGTATTTTCTTTAGTGTTTAATTAATATGTCTTTTTCTTCATCTATATCTCTATTTTCTTCTTCAAGCATGAGTAGCTAAACCCATTAGCTAGGGTTGTGGCTTAACCCTAGTGTGGGTAATTGATGGGTGTTGTGATATAGGGTTAGATTGGCTATGGGTGTTTGTTATTTGGGTTAATTTTATGGTTTAATTTATGAATTATTAGTTGCAAACACTGATTTGTGCTAAGTTGACTTGGGCTCTTCTTGAGAAAGAGAGCCCTAGTCTCCAAAATTAACCCAACAAGGAATTGGGATGGACTCAAGAGATTTGATAGTCCCAATTAAAGGGGTAAACCTCGAGAGAGTAATTACCCGACTTGAACCCTAGTTGCCTAAGCAAATTTTCTTACCCAATTGGTCTTGAGAAAGTCAATTGGGCGAAATCACTCTCTCTACCGAGAGGTGTGAGAGTGAGTAAAATCGTGCAACGGTTATATCATATTTCCCCAACCATGCCAATCATGCCTTAGAAGAAATTACCTGTCAATTAGCCACCTAGGTGAAAGTCACTACCCTAGTACCTTTTCAATCATTGGATACAACTTGTAGCAATTTACTCTTAGATTAATATAGTTGCAATTATAATTTGTAGTTTAATCATAGTAGAATATAAAGAAAAATAAAAAACGAATAGAAGTGATATTTGGAACAAATACACAATTCCATCCTAAATAGATACTCGACTCCATTTCTAGCTCCCTAAGGAAATCGATCCCGACCCACAAATCGGGTAAAAGCTATTGCGACCCTCTCTTGTTACCTTTTATTGGTGCGGAGTAGGCAGTGATCAGCTTGGGCCGGTTTTGTGGGCCAGTTCTTGACTAGGAACTATTAGGACCGGGACCGTTTGGCCCGCCAAGGGACCGGTCCCTTGGCAGACCCAATAGTAATTTTTTTTAAAGCCATTTGGCTATTTAAAAAAGATTTGTTGGGCTTTAAAAAATAGTCGTTGGCTATTTAGAAAATAATTATTTACCCCCCCCCCCCCCCCCC
>MU675806.1:21109-45640 GCA_026770625.1 Nicotiana glauca
CCCGCCCCGCCCGCCCCATTGCCATCCCTAAAATAGATAGTTATTTCAAATAAATTGGTAAGACTTGTAATGTCGTTGCCAAAGAAACAAGATTACATGCTCAAAGAGGTTAACTACGATACATTATAATAAGGCGGCTAAAATGTACATACCTGGCAACAAAGAAATGCCTATATAACTTCCTAGATTGAATAAACCTACTATTTCTCTTTGCAAACACACGGGGCAAGTTCTAGGCATCAAATGCAATGCACAAAATAACACCCAAACCTCACACACATATTGCACATAACTCACTCAGGATTGGATTCATCAATACACTCTAGTCAAAGCAGTTAAGCAAATTGAAAATCATACAATTTAAGGTACTTATACATGAGTCAAAAACTAAGCCTAAGCATCACAACCACAGTACTCACTATTCTCAAGACATAACAAAGTCAAGAGATATTGATTCAATTCAAAACACAACACAATGACTCATATTCCTACAAAAAAATAACTACACCCGGTTCAAATAAAACCCTTGGAAAATAACCGCGGCACAAAGGAAAACCAAGGGGAAATTGCTACACTACCTAACAAAAGCAAATCTTTTTTTCTTTTTCTTTAGACTTAAATCCCTCAAAAAACTGTCTATTGGATCCATCGTCGGGAAAAGTCCAATCTTTTTTGTTTTAAAAAAAATTATTCAATTAAACTAACCCAACTAAAATAGCATATAAAGTCACCCAGACAATGTCATCACCCCACACTTAAAATTGTGCATTGTCTCCAATGCATACGATAATTAATAAAAGGGTAAAAGAGTCTCCTTGGTAGGCCAAAGGCTGAAACACGAACAACTCATGAGGTACTCAGACTTCTTCCAAGCTTGGTCTTTTGTGCGAGTACCTCACACTTAGTTGCAACCATTTGGTTTGTTGTTACATCCTTCCACTACCGAGGTTTGTTGTCACGAGGTCTTTGCCGTGCTATTGTTGCTATCGATGTTTTGCACATGTGGCATAATAAGGTAGGATATGTTATATGCTTATATGTGGGTTGCGCATGTGGCGGAATAAGGTAGGAATATTATGATGCACGTGTGGCGAAATAAGGCGGCGCTTATTATATTATTAATTGCACATGTGGCGAAATAAGGTGGGCTACGTCAGGGGTGGATTGTAGAGAATTGTGACGGCCTGTGGAGGCATTCCTATTTGTTTAATATTGTGATTGTGGGTTGCTTACCTGTATGAGCTTTATCGCTTGGAAGTTGTGAGGAAACATTGTACGTGCGGTCCGTTCTCCTTTTCATGTATACTAGTTGGTTGAATTCTTGTTAAAAATACTTGCACAAGCATACACGTAGTTGAACACTCCTATTAGAGGTGAATTTATCCTGATTTTGCTAAGGGCGGAGGTACAATCTCGTTTATCCATTTATATGTGAGGGCCCTCGTTAGCCAGTGAGTTGTCAGCAAGACCATGAGATTGATGGGGCACAGGATGCCAAGTGTTAGATTTCAGATGTTGGGTTCTCGTGAGTTGTGGTTTTTCCGAAACTTGGTAAAATTGTTGAAAGGGTTGAATAAGACCTTATGTGAACATCATCGTAGGATGTGCGTTATTGACTTGTTTCCCCCTTGCTGTGTTGTGACCTTAGGATTTGGATTGTGATTCTGCCGTCATTTCGTATCATCATTTATTATATTCTCGTCGTTACTTGTTGTCCTTTTCCCTTATTGTGAATTGTAGCATTCTTGGTCATTCATTCAGTCTTTATATATTTATATATCGTCTCCATTATTCCTGTGATTATACTGTTTATTTGACCGGTAGGTGTCTTGACTGTTCCTCGGCACTACTCCACCGAGGTTAGTCTAGATACTTACTAGGCACCGCCGTGGTGTGCTCATGCTACTCTTCTGCACATTTTTGTTGTGCAGATACAGGTACTCCCACTCAGATCTGTCAGCCTTGGAAGGAGGCGTATCGGTAGAGACTTCGAGGTATATCTGCTACATCCGCAAACTGAGGAGTCCCTTTCCAACTTTCTGTAATACGTATAGCTCCTTTAGTATTTCTCCTTTACATAGACATTCTTGAGTCAGAGCCTCTTATGTATCCCTTAGCTTGTGATTTGTGAGATTCCGGGTTTTGAATTTTTTTTTTGTTAGCTTCAAGAGCTGTTACTGTGTGTGCCGAGTGGCACCTTAACTTACTGTTTATTTCACTAGTTCAGGTTTTAATTTGTTATTCTGCAATTATGATTTATTTTCGCAATGTTAGGCTTACCTAGTCGTAGGGACTAGATGTCGTCACGACATGTTCACGGAGGGCGAACTGGGATCGTGACACTATGCTCCAGGGGTGGAGGAACAAATCTAATTGGTCAAAGCAATCATTGTACTATTCTACACTTCTTGGCTTTTAGATGAGGTATGTAGTCCTGTCTTTCTGGCAAGAAAAATTCCTGAATGTAGGTCTAGAGTTATGATTTCTCCAATTGTCGGAATCCTTCTAGCTATGTTCCCTACAATATTGCCAATGTAATCTCTACTGATCATGAGCACTTTAGGTACCGTAATTCTCTCTCAAGCAACTATAACAATTTACTAGACATATTCTCTCAAACTACACTAGTTGGCTTTATCTAACCACTCATTATAACTATGTCAAGGCTTTGTTGTTTCTAAACCTGCCTTTAAACCCGCTGTATTGCTTTCTCACATACGTTAGGAGTGACGTTGTTCAACAACCACCTAAATATGTATCCTTTCTCAAGAAATACATAATAAATAGGCACAGTCAATCGATGACCATTCCATCAACAAGAATAAAGACGTAGTTGAACAAGTAGAGAAATCCAACGGCTCAATTATATAAAAACAAACAAGAATTTATCCTACAAAAGTTTCCATCAAAACCCTAGATAACAAATTAGCTATTCATAATAGTATGTAAAACTAAAATACTAAAAGTCATAACCAACAATGAAAAAATAGGACGAGGAAGGAAAAACTCGTAGTAGAATTCTCCGCCTTGCTCTTATTGTGCCACTGCCTCAGGTTGAATCTCTGTAAAACATTGGTCTCCTCCGCCTCCTTAGGTCTAAATTATGTCAAAAGTGTGTCCCACCCCTTACTTAAAATACCGGTTTTCCATCTATATAGACCAAGTAGGGTCGGGCCCAAATAATTATAACTTCTCCTACGCGAAAAAGTACAATTCTTTCAGGTCTGGATGCCGCGGCCGCTGTCCGGGCACGGTACATTGCAAGTGTACTGCCTCAGCCCGCCTCAGGTCCGTGCTCGCGATTTCGACCGTGTTTTTCACCCTGTTCCATTTTAAATTTGGAAAAATGTAAAACATGAAAGTTGTAGCCCTCAGATTTTCTTTCCAACCATATATTGTGGCGCCCAAATGGAGTTCTGAGAAAAATGATATGTATATTTTACTAGACAGTATATAATATGCCTACTCGATTATTCGTTTTGTTGCTCTATCATCTGTTGATCCTCGAATACGATCTCGGCTTAATTACTTAGGATTTTACTCAGACTTAAAAGCTCCAAATCACTTGAATTCATTCCATAAGATCTATATAGCTCGGAATCACTCCTACAAGGTATAAAACACACCGTTAGTGCAAAACATTAGCGATTAAAGCACAAACTCAACGAAAGTGCAGTAAATTAGAGAGTAATACGCGACTAAAATCCGTAATTATATTCTATCATCAAGCATGTTAGTACTACTTTGATGATTGTTGATCCTATGACTAAAGGTCCACCGGCTAATATTTTCAAGGATCATATAACCCATATGGGGCTTAATAGCTCAATTTAGTCTTGCTTTGCTCACTAACAGTTTGTCTAAACATTATGTTTATTTTGATATACATGGCAGTGCACACTTTTGTTTTTTCATGTGTGATCATTGGATAAATAAAGTTGGACTCTAAATAACTTATATTAAGTTCATTCATAAAGTTGGTAGACAATTTGTTAGAATATATTGTGCATTGTAATACATGGAAGGAAGTGTTTATTTAAAAGCATGACCGGCATGATTCGTGAAATAATATACTCTAGTTAAAGTGATTGGTGCATAACTTTTAGTTGAGTGATAAAGTTTATGGCCATATTAGATGTTTATCTCACATAAAGGAATATCTGATTTTAATATGTGGACAAAGTGGGAGAATGTTAGAATTTACCGTCTCTTCTAGAGACTTCTAGTGTGACCCACATATAAGGTAATAAATTATTTACCATGTCTCCCAAAGGAAATAATATATCAGATAATATTATGTAGTTATGCATATATGGCAATTTCTTTGATGGAAAGAAATTACCATATATTAGGAGTCCCTAGGGTAATTATAATTTATGGAAAAGTCCCTATGACTAAAGTATTTGCCTAAGAGTCCCTAGCCTACCTATAAATACGCATGTGACTCCATCAGTCTGGTAATATACAATATGCACAGGCTAGAAGACTCCTTAGGTTTTCTCTCAAGCTTCTTCCTAGGAATTCTCTACATCACTTGAACGACCATGGCTGAAGGTACGTTTCTATAAATATTTCGCTGTGTTGGCTCTGTGTTTGTATTCGAATTTCATCATGGTCCACCTTCCAGATGGTATCTTGGTGCAGATCTGAATAGAGAATCTTATCCATAATAACAAATTTGATAAGATGTCCCTTGCTAAGGGTGGTAAGTGGGATGGGACTGATAGAACCGCTAGAGGTGGGCTTGGGCCGGTCTCGTGGGCCAACTCTTGACTAGGAACAGTTAGGACCGAGACCATTTGGCCCGCTAAGGGACCGGTCCCTTGGCAAGCCCAACGGTAATTTTTTTAAAGCCATTTGGCTATTTAAAAAAGAGTTGTTGGCCTTTAAAAAATAGTCGTTAGCTATTTAGAAAAAAGTCATTTACCCCTCCCCCAACTTTGCTTTCATCCCAAACTTTTTATAATTACACTTTTTCCCTATTTTCAACCATAAATACCCCTCATTCTTTCATTTCTCTTACAAAATCAATACCAATCTATCACAATCTCTCTCTAATTTTCTTCTATACCTGCTACTATTGCTTAATTTATTCTAAAAAATAGAAAAGAAAATATTGAGGTTGTTACAATTTGTGAAGAAATTGTGAAGAAGTCTTCAAGTCTTCAACAATAATCAAATTTTCACAAGTTGTTCGTCAATTCGGTAAACTCGTTCCAACTCTTAAGTTTTAATATTATAGTTTTATTTGTTTTATTTATTTGCTATTGCTTGATTAATTAAGATGTCTTCCTTAAGAAATACTTTTGAAAAAAATAAGAATAAGGAAAAATCCAATACTGGCGAATCTAGTGGTACTGTTGTTCCTCCTCCCCTGCCCCCGGCTCCCTGAACTAAAACCCCATATCCGTTCTACACATGCTATTCTTGATACTGATAATAGTTTATTATAATTTATTGAGTTTTGTCATAATATTTCACCTGGTGAACATTTAAACCATAAATTAATGAATGCTCTCTATTCAAATATGAATGTCTGAAAGCTTTGGCCGAGGGAAAAAATGTACCTAATCCTAGTCAGGCTGACCCTAGTACCATTTCAAGTCAATTTTAATCGGAAATTAACACTGTTACAGGTGATATTTTATATTAAGATCCAAAAAAGATCGGGAAGAATATTACATCTTGCGTTTCTCGTATGTTAATGTTTCGATTTTAGTGAATTGACGTAGACTTGGGGATAAGATTTTCTTGAAATTATAAGCATTATGCTATTTTAATCACATGATGAGTATATTTGTGAAGGAGAGAAGGTAAGCAATTAGAAGAAAATAAGTTTCGTTGAAGGTTGTCGATTTAGGATAAATACGGGTTGAGCAATAATACCCGATATTTATGGACTAGTACCATACAAGGTACCATATGACCATGATAGTATGATGTATAAAGTGTATTAAAAATAAGTAGAATTTTAAGTAAATTAAGGCAATTCTTAATTATGTGGGTAATTGGTTAATTATCGAGTAACGAGACATTACCTAATTAATTAATAAATTAGTGAATAATGACAAAAATTCCCCCATCCCCACGTGGCATCAAGCCAAGTCTTAACCAAATGACTCTTAGTCATTTTGGCTAGGTAGCAAGCGATGTATTAATTATAAGCCACACATCATTCTTAGTATTTTGAAAGCTAAGACTTGTAAAAGTGATGTACAAAGACAATTCATTTTCTCATGTCTTGAATACAAAGACACTACCAGATATGTTTTGTAAAAGTAATGTACAAAAACGTTAAAATTTTCCTCCAAGCTCTCGAAAAAATTCTTGTAACCAAACAATACCAATGGGAATTATTAGCACTTTAGCAATGCAAAATTTTGCGGTTCTGAAGGAGTACGGTGCAACCTTTTCCAAGAATATTATGCGGATTTTCCCCCACTCCAGGTATGTTAAGGCTAAGCCCTTCCGTTATTTTGGCATGATCTCGTAATTACACGAGTTTGATAACGAGGCATAAAGAAAATTCATATCCCGGATTTTATGTATATTTTTCTAGTTTTGTAAGTTACAATATTCTCATTATCGGGACTTCATATTCATTGAGTATTTCCTTCTTCCAGTCAAGAGAGCATAGAGTCTATATATACAATATTACAGTATTTTCATTACCATCGAGCTATAATCGATGGGCAGGCCCCTGTTGGGGGACCTCTGATCAGATGGTAAGATATATACCGAGCCTACTGTGGTCGAGTGCTTATGAGCGAGCCCAGTTGGCCGAGATACAAAGCCTAGTGTGGACGAGCGCCTATGAGTGGGCCTACTACGACAGAGCAGTTATATATATACATATATATATATATATATTTATATATATATATATATATATATATATATATATATATATATATATATATATATATATATAACGAGCCTTATAAGGCCAGACAGTTATTTTACTTACTATATTGACCGAGTTGAGTTAGTATCATCGGGTGAGCATATCTTCAGATTATCTTTGACTCCCAGTTACTTTCAGTTATTATATTATCAATTCAGATTCAGCTTTCAGTATATTGCCTTACATACTCGGTACATTATTTCGCACTGACGTTCCTTTTTATGGGTGCACTTCATTGCATACGTGCAGGTTCAGACAGATAGACGGGTAGACCTCCTCAGTAGGAGTTGCCCGATTTTAGCTTTATCAACAAGCTCCACGTCCTTCGGAGTTGCCGAGTCTAGCGTTTTGTGTATATCCTGTATATATACGTATATAGGTTATGGGTAGGTCGAGGCCATATTCCGATAATAGTACATCCAGCAATAGAGGCTTGTAGGCATATTTTGTCAGTTAGTGCAGTATGTTGGGCTTGTAGGCCCTGTACATATATTTTGTTGGCTTGTTAGTTGTAGTAGTTATGAAGGCCTTGCCGGCCCAACTTTATGTTGACAGTTAGTCAGCGTTAGCCTATATTCAATTTTATATTTTGCTTCACACATTATCTTGTAATGTGGCTCATGGCCAGAGTATGACATTACATGTTCAAAGCCTCTCAATGTTAAGTGGTAAGCAATGATAGGTAAGGCACCGGGTGCCGGTCTCGCCCCCAGGCTCGAGGCGGGACAAAAGAATTTGCAAAAATGGTAACGATTATATGCTTATCCTACAGTTTTCCTTCTGGCCCTTCGTTTGGGAATTATATTAGAAATTGTTTTAATCCCACTTATAAAGGTTTCCCTCGCACAATCGTAAAGAGCGATATTTATAAATATAAGCACGAATATGAATAATATTTACGCTATTTATTTACTCATATAAATGGTCATGTTGCTATTACAACTGATATTGGAAGAAGTGGCATCAGAGAGCGCCTTCAATCCAGAAAGACTTCAAATCGGTGATATTAGAGCGTCTATAAGGGAGAGCTTGAAAAAATCAGTACTTTTCAGATATTGGATCCTTTCGGAAAGAAGAAATTTTTTGATTTGCTAAATCACAACCAGAGGAAGACAAAGCTTACACAGAAATGCTAGCTGGACTTGTGGAGGATGCTACTTCACCCGACAATAGAAGCGGCAATGCCCAAATTACTTTTCCGCCACCACTAACGGAGATTTCGTCGGACCTTGAAGGATTTATGATGTTTGTAAGAGATAGCATGTAATTTGTATGAACAAAAATTAGTATGTATTATGTAATTTCTATTTTGGCGAATCTTGATTAGTTTCTTTTTCTTCTCAATGGTGGTATTAACACCTTGTTATGACCATTTCAAAGGGTGGAGTAGGGGTATGCATCGGTCAGTTCGGTTCGGTTTTGAATATTATTGGTTTAGCATATCGGTTATCGATTTACAAATTTGATAAACCGATAAGATATCAATTATCGATTATCGATTAATCGGTTATCGATCATTATATGTTCAGTTATCGCTTTACCCGATAAGATAACTCAATCTAGAGTTAAGCAAAAAAGAGAAGACAATTTGTGAGCACGTGATTTTGCCCTTTGTGAATTACTCCCAGAAAATTCAAAATAAAATAATTTTTCTTTGTTTGCAATTTTGTAGATTTTCGTAGTATTTTCCGTTATTGTTTGCATTTGCATGTGTATGTTTATTTTGTTTAAATTTATTAAAAAATACAAAAAATAAGTTGCATTTTCCTTTGGAATTTAATTTTACAGTTAGGATTAATTAAGCAAGTGGTTGTTTTATAAAAATAAAAAAATAAATCACAAAAAATAACGTGCTTTGCATTTTCTGTGTTTAGTGTCAAAATCGCTTGATTTTCTTTTAATTTGATATTTGATTATTTGTGATAATTAGTATTTTTAAGTTAATTTGGCTTTTTATAATTCAATTTAGGATTTTAGTTTTAATTTTTGAAAAAAAAAAGGGAAGAAAAAAGAGGAAAAGAATTAAATAAAAGAGGAGGAATTCAAAATTGGGCCAAATTCAATTTAATTCAAGAAGCCCAAATCAAATACACCTGCAACCCACCTCAGTCCAGCCCAAACCGAGCCCCAACCGAGTCCGTCTCATGCCTAGGCCCAAACGGCGTCGTTTTGTGACGGCTAACCCTGGTCATTGATCAGTAATGATCAAACGGTCCAGAGCTTCGCCCGTTATCCGACCGGACCCGCTCCTAAAAACCAAACCAGCCCCCACTAAACCAAACAACCCCATTTTCTTTAAAGGATCGATCATGGCCATTGGATTCTCATCATTCAACGGCCCTGATTGAATCAATGACTTTAATATTCCAAAACCCCCAAACCCCTTACCCTCTCAGAACCCCCCAGGTCTCGTCCCCCATTCTCTCAGAGACCAAACCCTTACATCGTCGTCGACCGCCCGCCGAAAATTGCCCACGGCGGCGGTCAGTCACCAAACCTCACCAAAATTACACCCCAAACTCCCCTTAACCTCCTCTTCCCAAATATACAAACCACTCCCTTCGAATCACGGCCAAACCCGTCAAATATCGATTTGAATCGATGAACCCTAGCACAGCCCTAAAATTCTCCGGCGGCGGCGCCACCACCCAACGATCGCAAATCGACACCCCATGATCCCCTCACCCTCCTCTACCCTAATCCCTAACCAGTTTCCTTCAAATCTTACCAGAAACTCTCGAATATCAAATCTAAGGTCTGAGACCTAGGGGGTTCAAATTCGATTTCGTTGCTGATGTATTGGTCCAGACCTTAGCTTTCCGTGATTAAAAGACCGATTCTGCACAAAACTGATACTGCTCATTTGTTCTTTACAAGAACAAGCGATTAGTATCAGTTTCGTAGGAATCATGATAGCAAGTAATGTCTTTAGAGTTTAAACAGTGAGTCCCCTTTACCATTTTTCTGCGCATCCTTTAACTTGCTTTACTTCTGCCCCTTCCTCTTTTCTTCTACATGTTCTGCCTTGTCAATTCTCTCATCGATGTTGTGATTAGTTTCGAACCTAGTTCTGCCTTCTAGGTTAGTTTGTCTATTTGTATTTATTTCCATTCATGTCTAGTTTTTCTTATTTCTAAAGAAAAGGGCTGTGCTTTGGTTTTTGTTCGTCCATTCTGGATCGCCATTAGGTCGTTAGGATTTCAGTTTTTAATTTAGGTATGCTGGGTTGGATGTGATTGAAATCAGCATGTTAGTACCGTTTGATTCCCTGTTAGATGGCTAGTGTAATTGATTCAAAGTTTGAAATAGGGCCTTCATTGTTTGTTTCTTCGTAAATGCCAGTTTCAGTTGTTCAATTGTTGGTTGATTTCTGATTTCAGTTCATAGTAAGGCTATTTAGGTGTTGAAGTTGACTCCTCGATTCTGTTTGTCTATGGTTTGATAGAAGGATTATGTACCTTAATTTGTAAACACCTAGAACTTTAAGGGGATATTAGATAATAGGGGATTTCAGGGGATAGTTTGGGGAATTTGGACCCTCAGTAATTAAAATAGGGGGTTGCTAACACAGTTAAGTGGTGCACTAGCTGTTTAAATAATGAGCACTAAGTTAGTGGAGGATTAAAAAACTGAAAAGATAAATTGTTAGTGCTAAACACACTCATGGAATGCCTAATTAAAAGGCTGAAAATAGAGATGTCAAGGGGATAGACAGCCTGGAAAGTAGGTAACATCGAGGAGAATTAAGAGCTGAAGAATAAACTTTACTGTTGGATAGATTTTAAAGAGCTAAAATTCGGAAAATACAAAGGGATGCAAACTTGATTATTTCATTGAAGCTTCTTGGTTATTTGTTAGATCTCGAATGTCTGAAATGAAGGCTAGTTTAGTTAAGAGCTGAAAATTAGGAGTCGGTTGCACTGTTTTACGGTTTCATTGAATTTTGTTGGTAATTTTCTAAAACTCTTCCTAGTGTTGAAACAATTTTGGGTATCTGATAGCTGAAGTGAAGTGGAACCAAGTCTATTTAGGGGTTTTCTGGTTCATTGCTGGGTTCAAATCTGATTTGCTAGACTGTTTTGCTTCATTCTGGGTATGTAAACTGGTTGAAGAACTGCTGTGTGCTGCTGCTGACCTTCTTCCCCTCTTCTTTTCCATTTTCAGGTATTTTCCTTAGCTCGTGATTAAGGATTGAATGCTGAACAAGTAATGGATTTGAAGTTGTGTTAAATGAAGACTCCATCTGAAGCTGACCTCCATATTTCTTCTACTATGTCCATTTTTTTAACTAGACTTCAAGTTATAAATGCTAGTCAAGGTCTCGTTCTTTTTTCTTTGAAATCCAGCATGTGAAAGTGGCTTGTTGTAGTAGTTTTACATCTGTATCTATAAAAGAACAATGGACTATAAATGAGCATGACTATCACAAGTTTTGAAGTTTTAAATTTGATGTTTGAATTGTTCCCATAACATCGAAGTTAGTTTGACTCCAGTCATGATGAATCAATGATTAATTTGGGGTTACTTACTTATTCTATATTTGTTTTTTTTTAGTTTTGGTTGTGTTACTGCAAGGATGCAGCCTTAGATCTTTGTTTTTGCCAATGCAAAATGTACTTGAATGAATCTCAACCATGGAGAGTTTAGCCAAATAATTCACGCTTGGATCTAGTAGTTGGGCCTGAGAGCTGGCCCAGTGATGGTGTTTCAAAGGAAAAAATCAAACGGGCTCTTCCCTTCAGTTATTTTATGAAAGACTTACTACTTAGCTAACATGAACGTGATGATTAAGGAGGGCTGAGACGTTAGAATTAAGTTAACTTCGGGTGTGTCATTTTAATAGAAATAGTCCATGGCCCATTTGGTTTCAAAGACAAGGAATTTTGAAGCAATTAGTGAGGTGTGCCATATTTAGCAAATGTAGTTATGGCCCTCATGAATTAGTGTAGAAATGCTTTAATTAAAATAAATTGAGGTGCTCCGCACCAAAAAAATCAAATCGCGTGGCCCTCTTTAACTATTTCTTTAAAATGTTTAGATTTCGGGGCGTGTCATTTAGCAAATTCCATGGCCCTCGCAAAGTGAAAACGCGTAGTTGCTTTAGGTGCGTGTTTAATAATATTACTTTCCTAAATTCGGGTGCGCATTTATGTGACCCAAATCCAAATCTCAACGATGTTACAACATGTCAAAAACCATGAGTGCATTTATGTGACGTGGTTCGAGGCGTGTTTTAATGACGTTGCAATTTTCTTTAAAAAATAATAATAAAAGCGGCTAAAAGTTAAAATATGCACATAGGTTCATAATTGTTTAAAATCGGATAACCAAGCCGAAAATGACAGTTGAGCGACCGTGCTAGAACCACGGAACATGGGAATGCCTAACACCTTCTCCCGGGTTAACAGAATTCCTTACTCGGATTTCTGGTTCGCGGACGTTAAACAGAGTCAAACCTTTCCTCGATTAGGGATTCAACCGGTGACCTGGGACACCATAAATCTCCCAAGTGGCGACTCTGAATCTCTTAATAGCAAATCCTATTTCGATTGTCCTTTAATTTGAAAAGTTCCTTTATGCCCTTTCGAGGTGTAGTGAAAAAGGAGGTGTGACACAATTCACTAGAGTTAAACAAAAAAGAAAAGAATTCACATACAATATACTACCCATTTTTGCATTTTTGTCCAGTGGCCATAACTGGAATAGTACTAATTCTTCAACAACAGTTGTCCAAATACATTAATAATAATACAAAGTAGTAGCAATTTCACCTTAAAATTAACAAGTCCAAATATATAGTACTAATAGTCTAAGATAAACTAGATGTTGTTTGTCAAATGCCGACCTGAAAAAAGAAACCGTAGAGAAAAAACCTTGATCTGTGCATGGGCAATACTAACACAGAAATGAAAAACACCTAGAAGGCAAGAAAATGTTGTCCTGATGTCAAAGCTCAGCGTACTGTACAGAAGAATAATGTTAAAAAATATACCCAAAACTGACGAAGATTGTCGATTGAGAATTGATAGGTGCGAAGATAATTACTAGTAGGTATAGGCTGCACAACGTGAGCTCACAATATTAAGAAAGGAAACAAAAAGAATCACTAACAGTCAAAAATACCAGTATGAAGATGAATTTTGTTATAGAAATTAAAGCCTAATGTATAAGGCTTAAGACTTATGCTAGGAGTAACTAGTAAGGTTTATGAAGAATGAAGATGAAGCAATTGAAGAGCGCGACTGAGAAAGAATAAGAGAGAATGAATTGAAACCCTAGCATATGTATATACTTAAGGGTAAAGCCATAATTTTAGTAATTCTTATTGGGTTATCGGTTAACCCATTAACAATATTGGCAAACCGAGGCCTAAACCGATAACCGAATAGTAAAAAAATTCTAAACTTTTATCAAACCGTTAACCCAATAACCCGATACCGATAACCCAATAAACAATTAACGATTCGAGTTATCAATTTTACCTTCTATATACCCAGCCCTAGGGTGGAGAAAGACTAAAAAGGATATTGCCATATTTTTTATTGTTATAATAAAATTACAAAGCATTGCTTTGAATATCTTTTTTAAATATTTTCCCCTTAAATAAGGTAAGGTAGTGCAACGCCCAGGCAACACATTAAGGTCCAAGTAGCAAGCTACCTTAATGGATCTTCCCCTTAAATAAGGCAAGGTCTCTGCAAAAATTTGGACTAGATTTATATTTAGTGGGGATGCGCCAGGCTTTGGCTGTAGTGCAACTACAAAGCGACGCACGAAGGTCCAGGTAGCAAGCTACCTTAATGGACATTCCCCTAAAAAAATATAGTTAATATCGTGTGACTCGATGACTCACGTATCAGATATTAAACTGATAAGAACAGATACTACACTTGATCTTTATCCAAAACAAAAATAGAGCAGTTTATTGAGATATGATGCTATTGACATTTAGCCAAAACAAAAATAGACCCCGCACGTGGAATCAAGCCAAGTCTTAACCAAATGACTTAGTCATTTTGGCTCGGTAGCAAGTGATGTATTAATTATAAGCCACATCATTCTTAATATTTTGAAAGCTAAGACTTGTAAAAGTGATATACAAACACAATTCATTTTCTCATGTCTTGAATACAAAGACACTACCAGAAATGTATTAGCACCTTAGCAACGCAACCAATATGTTTTGTAAAAGTAATGTACCAAAACGTTAGAATTTTCCTACAAGCTCTCGACAAAATTCTTGAAACCAAACAAATCCAATGGGAATTATTAGCAACTTAGCAACGCAAAATTTTGCGGTTCTAAAGGAGTACGGTGCAACCTTTTCCAAGAATATCATACGAACTTTTCCACACTCTAGGTATGTTAAGGCTAAGCTCTTCCTTCATTTTGGCATGATTTTGTAATTACACAAGTATGATAATGAGGCATAAAGAAAACTTCATATCCCAGATTTTACGTATATTTTTCTAGTTTTGTAAGTTACAATATTCTCCTTATCGGGACTTCATATTCAATTGAGTATTTCCTTCTTCCAGTCAAGAGAGCATATAGTCTATATATACAGTATTACAGTATTTTCACTACCATCGAGCTATAATCGATGGGTAGGCCCCTATTAGGCAACCTCTGATCAGATGGTAAGATATATACCAAGCCTACTATGGCCGAGCTCTTATGAGCGAGCCCAGTTGGACGAGATACAAAGCCTAGTATGGACGAGCGCCTATGAGCGGGCCTACTACGGCAGAGCAATTATGTATATATACCAAGCCTTATAAGACCAGACTGTTATTTTACTTACTATATTGAGAGAGTTGAGTCAGTATCCGCGGGTGAGCATATCTTCAGATTTTCTTAGACTCCCAGTTAATTTCAGTTATTATATTATCAGTTCAGTTTCAGCTTTCAGTATATTGCCTTACGTACTCGGTACATTATTTCGTATTGATGTCCCTTTTTTGGGGGGCACTTCATTTCATGAGTACATGTTCAGACAGATAGACGGGTAGACCTCCTCAGTAGGAATTGTCCGAGTTCAGCTTTATCGGCAAGCTCCACGTCCTTCAGAGTTATCGGGTCTAGAGTTTTGTGTACATCCTGTATACATATATGTATATAGGTTATGGGTAGGTCGAGGCCATGTTCCGATCATAGTACATCCAACAGTAGAGGCTTGTAGACATATCCTGTCAGTTAGTGTAGTATGTTGAGCTTGTAGGCCCTGTACGTATATTTTGTTGGCTTGTCTGTTGTAGTAGTTATGGTGGCCTTGCCATCCAAGATTTATGTTGACAGTTAGTTAGCGTTAACCTCTATTTAGTTTTATATTTTGCTTCACACATTATCTTGTAATGTGGCCCATGGCCAGAGTATGACATTACATGTTCAGAACCTCTCAGTGTTAAGTGGTACACAAGGATAGGTAAGGCACCGGGTGCCGGTCTCACCCCAGGCTTGGGGCTTGACAAAGAATTTGCAAAAATGGTAACAATTATATGCTTATCCCATAGTTTTCCTTCTGGCCCTTCGTTTGTGAATTATATTAGAATTTTTTTTAAACCCACTTATAAAGGTCTCCCTCGCACAATCGTAAAGAGCGATATTTATAAATATAAGCATGAATATGAATAATATTTACCCTATTTATTTACTCATATAAATTGTCGTGTTGCAATTACAACTGATATTGATAGAAGTGGCATCAAAGAGCACCTTCAATCCAGAAAGACTTCAAATCGGTGATTATAGAGCGTCTATGAGGGAGAGTTTGAAAAAATCAGTACTTTTCAGATATTGGATCCGTTGGGAAAGAAAAAATTTTAGATTTGCTAAATCACAACCAGAGGAAGACAAAGATTACAAAGAAATGCTAGCTGGACTTGCGGAGGATGCTACTTCACCCGACAATGGAATCGACAATGACAAACTACTTTTCTGCCACCACTAACGGAAATTTCGTCGGGCCTTGAAGGATTTATGAAGTTTGTAAGAGATAGCATGTAATTTGTATGAACAAAAATTAGTATGTATTATGTAATTTCTATTTCGGCGAATCTTGATTAGTTTTTTTTTCTTCTCAATGGTGGTATTAACACCTTGTTATGACCATTTCATAGGGTGGAGTAGGGGTGGTCATCGTTTGGTTCAGTTCTGTTATGAATATTATCGGTTTAGCATATCGGTTATCGGTTCACAAATTTGATAAACTGATAATCGAACCGATAAGATATCAATCATCGATTATCGATTAATCGGTTATCGATCACTATTGGTTCGGTTATCACTTTACCCGATAAGATAACACAATATAGAGTTTAGCAAAAAATAGAAGACAATTCATTGGAGTTAAACAAAAAAGAGAAGAATTCACATATAGTATACTACCCATTTTTGCATTTTTTCCGGTGGCCACAATAGCAATAGCACCAATTCTTCAACAACAATTATCCAAATACATTAATAACAATATAAAGTAGTAGCAATTTCACCTTAAAATTAATAAGTCCAAATATATAGTCCTAATAGTCTAAGATAAACTGGATGTTGTTTGTCAAATGCCTAACCTGAAAAACGAAACCGTAGAGAAAAACCTTGATATGTGCATGGGCAATACTAACACAAAAATGAAAAACACCTAGAAGGAAAGAAAATATTGTTTTGTTATCAAAGCTCAGCGTACTGTACAGAAGAATAATGTTATAAAATATACATGAAAATGACGAAGATTGTCGATTGTGAATTGATAAGTGCGAAGATAATTACTAGTAGGTATAGGTTGCACAACGTGAGCTCACAAAATTAATAAAGGAAAAAAAAAATAAAGAATCATTAACAGTCAAAAATACCAATATGAAGATGAATTTTATTACCGAAATTAAAGCCTAATGTATAAGACTAAAGACTTACGCTAGGAGTAACTAGTAAGGTCTATGAAAAATGAAGATGAGGCAACTGAAGAGCGCGGCTGAGAAAGAATAGGAGAGAATGAATTGAAGCCCTAGAATATGTATATACTTAAGGGTAAAGTCATAATTTTATTAATTCTAATTGGGTTATTGTCATGATCCGGATTTTCTACCCTCGGGGGTCGTGATGGCGCCTAATCGTAGAAGTTAGGCAAGCGACATTCATATATTTCCAACTCCTTTATTTTAATCCATTATTATTAAACATATCAACAAGTGTTAGTTAATTAAACCACAATGGAAAACATAGAATTAATGCAGAAGACTTAAATTCAATAAGTTGAACTATATTGCGGAAACCATCATATATCTCTACCCAAGAACTGGCGTCACATCACTCACACACAACTAAGAGTACTAAATACAACTGTTTGAAGAAATTTAACATTTTTTATCTCGGATACATGAGATAACAAAATGAAGACTAAGATAGAGGAGACGTCGGGCCTGCGGACGCCTGCAAGGCTACCTCGGGTCTAGGTGGACCGAAGGCTAGCTCCCGACTAATGCTGCTGCTCAAATGTTGCTCCGGTATCTACACATAAGTGCAGAGTGTAGCATCAGCACAACCGATCCCATGTGCTGGAAAGTGTCTGGCCTAACCCCGGCGAGGTAGTGACGAGCCTAGGACCGGACTCCAGATAATCCTGTGCAGTTATATAATATTTGGCGAAGAAATAACGGGAAATAAACAAGTAAAACTGGGGAGGGGAAACATGCTTTGGGATAGCAAAATAAGCAGAAACCTCAAGGAATGGTAATGAAATTCAACTATTAAGCTGCTAACACTGATAAGAATAGATAAAACATCTTTTACTGTCAATACTCATCTCGCTGCAGGCATGCAACCCGATCCCATTGCTCAATATCTCGTGGTAGGCGTACCACCCGCTCCTATTTCATCATACTTTTGGTAGGTGTACCACCCGCTCCCATTTCATCAATAACTTGTGGTAGGCGTACCACCCGCTCCCATTCCATCAATAACTTGTGGTAGGCGTATCACTCGCTCTCGTATCAATATCACTTGTGGTAGGTGTACCACCTGCTACCTTTTTAATATCACTTGTGGTAGGCGTACCACCCGCTCCCTTTTCAATATTACTTGCGGTAGGCGTACCACCTGCTCCGTTTTCAATATCACTTGTGGTAGGTGTACCACCCACTCCCATTACTTTCCAACACGATACACAATACAATCCCGACAAGGGAACAACGCAAATAATAACTCCCCGACAAGGGGAAACAATAACAACAAGTCAAACATCCCGGCAAGGGAGAATCAGCTATAACCAGTCCTATTCAACTTTTACTTGGCACGACTACTACCAATATTCAGTCACAACTTCCATAGGATCAATTAAGAATACATAATTATCAATTTAAGACCCACGGTCATGCTTGATACGAACACATGGATACTCATCACCATGGCCATACATCGTACTCGACACGAAACAAGTAGCAATTAAGACTCGACTCTTAATCCCTCAAGCTAGGGTTAAACCAAACACTCATCTCGATGCTTGAACTCAACTCAAGCCTCGACTATAGCTTTACCTCTTGATTCAACCTCCAATCCATTAGAATCTAGTCACAAGTCTCTTAATTACTTAAATAAACACTAAATGAATCAATTTGAATGCAAAAAAATGAATTTCCCAAAGTTTTTCCCAAAAATTCCAAAATTGCCCCCGTGCCCATGTGGTCAAAACCCGAGGTTCGAACTAAAACCCAGTTACCCATTCCCCCACGAACCCAAATATATGATTTGTTTAAATCGGACCTCAAATTGAGGCCCAAATCCCCAATTTTAGAAAAACCTAGGTTCTACCCAAAACCCCCAATTTCACCCATGAAAATCCTTATTTTAAGTTGAAAACATATTAAATGATATTAATGATTGAAAGAAATGAGTAATAATAAACTTACAAATGATTTGGAAGAATTCTTGTTCTTGTAAAATCACCCAAGTGTTTTTGGGTTTTGAAAAAAATGGTGAAAATGGTTCAAAATTCGACTAAATATAAAATGTGCATGTTGCAGATGTGGGATTTGCGAACTGGGTTTCGCAATTGCGAACCCCGACCCTCAGAAATGGGAATTGCGAAGCTGGGTTCGCATTTGCGAACCCTTCCTATTTTCCCAGGTCTCGCTTTTGCGAAGGAAAAGTCGCATTTGCGACCTGCCCATTTTCGCATTTGCGAACAAAGAGATCGTATTTGCGATCAGCAAGCCAAATCCCTGTTCTCGCAATTGCGATGCAAGGGCTTGCATTTGCGAGAGCTCTTTCGCAAATGCGAAGATCACAGAACTGAACTTACCAGATATTTCACAAGGTGAAAAATGCCCTCACGGCCTATCCAAAATTCAACCATGCCCTCGGGGCTCCAAACCAAACATACACACAACCTCAAAAGCATCCTACGGACTTATCCGTGCGATCAAATCGCCAAAATAACATCATAAATATCAAATTAAGCCTCAAAATCCATGATTCCTTCCAAATTTTCATAAAATATCAAATTTCCATTTTAAGTCCGAAACACGTCAAACGACGTCCGTTTTCAACCAAATTTTATAGAAAGTGCTCAAATCATATATAAGACTTGTACCGGGCGACGGAACCAGAATACGGGCTCGATACCATAGTCTTCTAATCAAATTTCATTTCCAATTTCGTTAATTATTTCTAGAAAATAATTTCACAGGAACATTCATTTCTCGGGCTTAGGGCCTCAGAATTCGATTCTGGGCATACGCCAAAGTCCCATATTTTTCTACGGACCCTTTGGGACCGTCAAATCACGGGTCCGGGTCCGTTTACCCAAAATGTTGATCGAAGTCAAATTTATTCATTATAATATAAAAAATTAGCATCTTTCTCACAGAATTCATATTTAAGCTTTCCGGATACGCGTCCGGACTGCGCATGCAAATCGAGTCAACCCTAAATGGGGTTTTTAAGGCCTCGGAAGTACATAATGGGTAAGAAACAGGTGATGACCCTTTGGGTCGTTACAATTATCGGTTAACCCATTAACAAAATTGGCAAACCGAGGCCTGAACCGATAACCCAATAGTGAAAAAATTCTAAACAGTTACCAAACCGTTAACCCAATAACCCGATACTGATAACCCAATAAACAATTAACGATTCGAGTTATCTATTTTACCTGCTATATGCCCAGCCCTAGGGTGGAGGAAGACTAAAAAAGATATTGCCATATTTTTTATTGTTATAATAAAATTACAAAGCATTGCTTTGAATATCTTTTTAAAATATTTTCCCCTTAAATAAGGCAAGGTAGTGCAACGCCCAGGCAACACATTAAGGACCATTCCCCTTAAATAAGGCAAGGTCTCTGCAAAAATTTGGACTAGATTTAGTGGGGTGCGCTAGGCTTTGGCTGTAGTGCAACTACAAAGCCAGGTAGCAAGCTACCTTAATAGACATTCCCCCTAAAAAAATATAGTTAATATCGTGTGAGTCGATGACTCACGTATCAGATATTAAACTGATAAGAACAGATACTACACTTGATCTTTAGCCAAAACAAAAATAGAGCAGTTTATTGAGATATGATGCTATTGACATTTAAAATTTAATTTATTCTAAGTCCATTGTAAATATTATTGAAAAACCAAGTGAATTGTAATGGTCGTTTTTCTACAAAATAAGAGTATCAAAATTTGTAGGAAAATGCGTCTTTAACCAAAAATTATAAAAACGTGAAATCAAATTGTAGTACAGTATTTTGTGCATCTTTGTTTGTGTTTCTCATATGACTTTAGATTCCATAACTATTAAATTCTCTAGTCTTTTCACTTATGTTAATCACAAATTAACCAAAATGAACTTTTAAAGCAGTCAGATCAATACGTCCTTTATTAAATATATTCTTGTCTTAAGAAATAGAGTAGATTATTGAAACTGTTAAGCTAAAATAAAGCAAGGCCAGTGCAGAAATATTAACTAGATTTGGTGGGTGCGCCAGGCCTTTGCAGTAGTGCAACACATGAGCAACGCTTGAGAGCCCAGGTAGCAAGCTACCTTAGTGAACTCTCCCCCTAAAAAAATAGAGTTAATATCGTGTGAATCGATGACTCACATATCAGATATTAAACTGATAAGAACAGATACTACACTTGATCTTAGCCAAAAGGCCGAGAAAGGTATGCTTTATTGTGTGCTCGGCCGGCTGCTTTTATACCAGTTCTAAACCTTCTGTCTTTTGTTAGCTTTCGATGTGGTACTATTGTAGGCTGGAGAATTTTATGTTTGAAATATATATGCGCCTTTTTCTTGCCTGAAGAGTTAAGACTTAAGACACAGCAGGGTGGAAAAGAGAGTACGAACTCTTCTCACTTTATATGCAAAATTTATAGATTTCAGCACAAAAGAAAGTTAATGATTTGAAAGTCCGTTATATATGAATGGTACCGAACTCATAGTAAGTTTTATCGTTCTACTTCTACCATTGGGTCGAAATGAACCTCGTCGGCTTTTTACCCCTTAATAAATACAGCAAACTAAAAGAAATGTGCATATATTGAAGGAATAACATACTTGAGCCACTTTGAGCTCATAGAGAAGTGATACAGCCCAGAAACAAACTTTGACATTCTCCACCTTCACATCAAGAGTCACCACTTATCGAGTAATTTTTTTTCCACAACAATCCAACTATTTTTTTTCAATTCAAGTGGCTCTTACTCAGCAGCTAATCTCTCTACTCTACAAGAAAATGTACACATGATGGAGGTTCCTTGTCAACGCTGTTTAACCAAAAATGGAATTTCGATTAAAGCTTATAATTTAGAAGAACACTAGTTACTGATAATCGAAAGAATATATAAAAGAAAGCAATTTAGATAGCAAAAATATAATCAAGAGAGAGACAAGTAAACCAAAGTATATTCAGATAGTGTTTCGTGTCCATACAATTGATCAGTTATCTCCCTTTTATAGGTACCTTGGAGATATGCGTTTTGCCTACGTCATAATAAGGCTATTATAGGCAATTAAAGACATTAAATGCTACGTTACATAATTATTATATTTAATACAGATTCTCTAACATTTTTTGTATTTAATGCTTATTAAATACTGTATCTGGACTCTCGTGTACTGTCAGATTCATTCTCTTTCATTCTTGGTCTTAAATGACTTGAACAGGTACGAGCGTTGCCTCTTTTTGAATAACCGCTCGTGCCTCTTCTTTTGCTTTCTGCTCGTATCTATTGCAACTCGTGCCTCCTTACCAGTTTTAATTCTTTTACCAGTCTATGTGTCACGACACGTCATCTTCATACCTCTTTAATATGTAAACTTAATTTTTCCCAATACAGATAGTCCCCCCTCCCCCCCCCCACCCACTTGCATTTATTCATCAATTGAATATTTGGGAAGTGGATTTCATTAAAACGAGAATTTTCATCACCATTAATGCTATGACAGAATTTAATGCGTTTCACACGTGACACCTTCTTATTAGTTCTGCAGTTTTGCAGCACTTTTTTAGGCTTTGTTTACGACTTCCCTCCTTACGAAGCGTCAGTTATCATTATTATGGTCCTTCCATCATTAAACTTTTTCCCTTGACGGTTGCTTGTCAATATAAATATAACTTTCTTCTTTGTCTTTACCACATAATGTTTATCGAATATTCGATTTCCCAAATCTTTGTTTGCTTCTTCTTCGTATCATCCTTCTTTTCTATGTCTTCATCAAACCTAACCCTAGGAGAGTTCCCATAGTTGATACCTTCCCTAATGCCCCTGTTAGGAGCAGAAGGGGAGGTAGACTTCGTAATTTAGGGTCTGTTCGTGGTGGTTCTTCTGTCTCTTTATCTAGTTTTGTCCCTTCTTCTAGAACTAGGGGTTCACTTTCACAAAGATCTTCTTCAAGAGGTAAAGAACCTTCTGAACCTCTTTTTATCACGACATAGAATCTCTCAGGAATCAAGTCTCTGGTTTAGATCGTGCTGATATCTTTCCCACTCAAATTACAGAAGATTTGATTCCTATAGTTCGTAGAGATTGCCATTGGAGTAGTGATTTTCCTATTATCATCCCTAATCCAAATCAAAGAATTACCTCTTATTTAACCGGATTTTCATTTGTTTATACATACCATTTTACCTTAGGGTTTAAACCAGCTATTGACACGGTCATTCTTGAGTTTTGTCTTTTCTTTGATGTCTGTTTGGGTCAAATTAGCCCAATCGTATGGAGGGTTGTTGCCTGTTTGAGGCACTTGACCAACACAGCTAGTGTTCCCTTTACTTTCCCTTATTTGATTCATCTTTATTCCCCTAGGCTTTTTCGCAATGGTGTTTTCACACTAGTAGCCAGGAGTAAGAGAGTTTTGGTGAGCCCTAAGGATGACAAGGATCGTGGCTGGTATGCCAGGTTTATTGCTACCCCCACTGTTGGTTTAGTGGGTGAAGATAACGTTCCCTTCCCTGATGTGATACCCCGTAAAATTTTTGAACTCAAAACCTAGTAACTTGCGGTGTCGGCTCCGAACATGTGTTAGGAACGCGGTTCGGACCCTTGGTAGTAAACTAAGCTTTTAAAGATCAAAAGAATCAAGTTTCCAGAGATTGTCATTTATGCGGTCTAGAATGCGGTCGCAGATCAGCTATGCGGACCGCATTCCTGCCACATAGTGAACCAGTAGATTGGTCAAAATTGATTTTAAAAATGCGGCCCACTATGCGACCGCATAATCAATGTACGGACCGCATTCCTGCCGCATACTGGAACAGACCTTCAGAGTTTTGAGGGCATTTCTGCGGACCGCATTTCAGTTCCGCGATCGCAGAATGTGATCGCAAATCATGCCGGGCTTCTATTTTTCCCAATTTTAAAACCCGACCCCCTTTTTAATAAAACACCCCAACTCCCCTCATTTTAACGACATTCTGATCAGACTAAGAGAAAGGAAGGGAGGGTCTTGAGAGAGAAACTCATCTTCTCCAAAATCTTGTTCTTCAAAGCTATCCGGGCCGGGGAAATTCAAGCTTATCTTCATACCCCTTTCCCTACAAGTAAAATCCCTAACTTTTCCCATTAAAATTCTATTTTAAATTAAGGGGGGAGTCTCATGCGTAGGTTTTTGAAAATAAGGGTCGAACTCATTCATGCATGTCTTTCTATAATCTAAAACCTAGTGAGAGTAATGGGGTGGGAGCAAAGACTTGTGCAAAGAAAGGGTTAATGGCCTAAAATATATTCGGGTAGTGATTGCGAACCTTGAATTCTAAGCTATGTGTATTGATTTGTGCACTATATTGACATTGCTAGATTTCGGTGAATTTGAAGTAAGAATTAAAAAAGAATTCGGCTCCAGGTATGTATGGCTAACTTTGAACTTGGTAAAATCACCTTGTTGGGTATTCGAGTGCTTGGTATGTGATTCCTACGTGAATTGGTGGGAATTGATGTATTTCGGAATAATTGTGGTAGCAATACATGTCGCTTAACGTGGAAGATTATCGTTGTTACCTATCTATGCATATGAGTTGTGAAATACATGGAAATGGTATTGATGGCCTTGGAAGTTCATGTAAATTGTTATTGTCACTCCTTGAGAATTATTGTTGTTATTTCCTGAGAATTGTTGTTGTTATTCTTGTGACTTGTTGGTTGTGG